>JALPQI010003824.1:0-71081 GCA_025490895.1 Thaumatotibia leucotreta | reverse complement strand
TGCCCATAAATAATAAGTGCACAAAATTGTTGGCTCGGACGTAGCTTGTAAATTGTTCGTAATCGCTAATCGCTCCAGAAGAAAAAAAATTGTGCCCCTCACTAATCCGCCATATTTGTTTATATTTTTTCTACTTTCAACTGAAAATTGGTATACATTAAGGCAGAACAGTATGCAAGGAATTCTTGGCTGTAGGAATAGTCTAAAGCGAAAACAGAAATAATTGAGCAACTAAGACTCGACAGTGGTGTAGTAAGAATGCATTAAAAAGAAAGCCTTACTTATTCACCTTGGCAATTGTAGCCTCTTCCTTCTGTGTTGTTTACTTTTGTTTGCGGTGCTACTAGTTGTATAAACTTTTAAATTGAAATGTATGTTTTCATCCTGTATTACTGAGATAATTGCAGATTTCTAGTATTAACGGCCCACTGAGCTATGCTGCGGACAGACGGACATGGCGAAACTAGAAGAGTTTCGTTTTTTGCCATTTTGGCTACAGAACACTGAAAAGAGGCAACCATAAAACCGTTGGAATACATTCTTGTAACAAACGACTCGAATGTCACTCTAGGTTGGTCTAATCTAATACAGCATCGTAAAAACCATCTTCAGCTGAGCAGTTCTTTCATTTCATTTCCAGAACAATCAAATTATCTCAAGGTTTTTATTATTTCCAACTCGCAACTTAGAATAGTACTGAAAATTGATTTCAATTAAGTCGCTGGTTTTCCGCAATAACAGTTCTGTTAAGACGAAGTTTTCCCCCGCAATATTGTTGACACTCTACTATGCAGTTTCCTGAACCAATTCTGGGTTGAAAGTATTGCTACTCTGCATTTCAATTGGATTCCTTTGTGCCCGTTTTATTTATTGCACGTACTTACGTATCGAAGTAATGTTGAGACGGCTCAATATATGTAATGTATACATGGTGAAACATGAGTCGTGAACAGTAAAACGTTTTTTTAACTTTATAAACAACTAAAAATTGAATGTCCCATAAGTTAGTTAGAATTAGTCATGTTTTTTTTTCATTTTTTACTATTTTTTGTGGTTTCTTCTAATTTTTAAGGTGTTTTTCAGAAATGTTAAATATAAAAAATATAATTTCATTTTACACGAAATTACAAAATTTTCGTTATTTATTGCTTCAATTTGAAGAGGTAATTTAAATGATTCCATTAATTTGTCTTAAAAATCCTTTTGGATATCCTAAAGCCAAAAAATACAAACACAAACTCAAAAAAATACAAAACATAAATAAATAACATTTAATTGTTAGTTGTTTATAGAGTTAGAAAAACTCATTACTGTTCACGACTCATGTTTCACCCTGAATTTAACTTTTATTTCATATCGTCGGCCACATTTGGTTACATTTTTTCGTTTTAATTGGCCCACGGTACTATGGTATACATACCTACATATAATTATTTAAAAAACGAATGAATACAATGTAATAATTCAACCTAATCAAACTCAAATGGTAATATAATGAGCGTAGGAAAATTACATTTTAACTGACAAAAATTAACAATTTATTAGATTTCCATCCCATTTACTCTTCAAATAATTCATAGAAACAACCACAGCGTAACCAATTAAATATTTGATAACACAGATTGTAATCGAACAAAAACAATTGCATTAATTATCTCTGTAATCATATGAAAATCCAATTATCATCCAAAATGTACCGTATGTTCATTTTAAATTAATTATGAGCATTATAAACACAGAGTGGCCTAACCACAAGTATTTGATATAAATTATTACTGAAATTAATTGTTTAAATAAGTGATTGATTTGAACTAGCGAAGCGAAAATATTTAATTTGAACAATGATGCTTATTCTGGTATCATTTCTTAAACCACGGTGGCAAACAAGCGTTCGGGCTGCTTGATGGTGATCATCTACCGTAGTCTATGGACGCCTGCAATTCCAAGGGATATAGTCACGTTCGCGTTGTCGACCCTAATGTCCACTAAAGGTGCATTCAGACCAAATGAGCATTCGCTATTCTAACCCCTACTCTACGAAATTCGATCGTTACACCAAACGGGATTCGTTGATTTCGTAGAGTGGGGGAAAGAAATGCTCGTTTGGTCTGAATGCACCTTATGAAGACTTCTTCTTGATTATGTATAATTAACTAGTATGTATTCATAGCTCATAGGATTCTTTATGTGTCTATATTTCCGAGTAGTTTTTTTTCTAATATTATTTAAAGAGGGCCTACATGCGATTTGTGAATTTTTATTATGAGTATTGTTGTTTTATGTAACGCAATATTTTTGTATGAATGCGAATGACTGAATATCAACAAATCAATATAAATGAAAACCTACCTCCAGTTCTAACCCTACACCACTGACCCGACGAAATGGTCATAATTTTTCGCCAAGAAAGATCGACAACATACCAAACGAAAATTTTACAGCTAAGGCGCTACAAACGAACACATTTACGCTCCGAAGGAAACTTCCCCGCAATACCAACGAATAGAAAACTTTTAACTCTTTCAAAGTAACGCCTCAGAGTTACGCGTTTAAAATAATTGTTTCAAAGTTTGGGAGCACATTGCGGGATAATTGAGTAACTGATACTTCATTATGTCGGGATTATTTGGATCCGGCCGTGTGGTGACGGCAGTAAGAATACATTTGTCACCACCCCAACTCTTCCTGCGAGTGTCGTAAGAGTCGACTAAGGGATTGAAGTGTCACTGACCAATTGACCATTATTTGATAAGATATTGATGATGGGCAGCAGTGTCGTCATAATGGACTTTACTGCAATCACCAATCCGCTTGCCCAGCGTGGCATTTATCTACCAATTTGTTAATTGGAGAGGCCTACGTCCTGCAGTGGACTGTCATAGGCTGATGATGTATTGGCATCCCGTGACGGGTTGTTATAGTTTATGGCACTATGTTGTCCTAGTCATTTGGCAGTGAGGAAAACGTACGTAAAGAAATGAATCCAAATAAAGAACTGAAATCCACCGAAGAAGAGAAAAAAGAAAGTACTTGAGTGCCTGAGACAAGTGCCATCCTACATTCATCTCTATTTTACATCATCACCAACATCTTGGTGTAGCAAGCGATGACCGTTGGGACAGATCCCTTAACTGTAATGGAATGCTTACAAGGCTAAATTCATAACTTCCATAAGACATGATGCGACACACAAATTCAGAGCCGTGTAGTGACAGCAATAAGAATACATTTGTCTCCACCCCGACTCTTCCCACGGGTATTGACGATGAGCAGCAGCGTCACGATAGTGGACACATTACTGAGATCGCCTATCCGCATGCCGCGTGGCGATTATGGGCAGTTAATAGGAGACGCTTACGTCCAGCAATGGGCTGATATAGGCTGATGATTTGAAACAATTATTTGGCTTTTGTGACGGAGTAGTTTTTCCAAACGGAGTAACAGGCTACATCAATAATAACAGTTTATTTTGCATGGCCTTGTTTATGCAGTGGTTTAGGCATTAGCCGCGAAAGCTGAGGATGTGGGTTCGAATCCCACTTGCAGCGTACTTGGTAAGCTCAGTATTTTTGTCTTGGGTATAATATATGACATCTAATATAAAAAAATTAAACACAATAGTGTTAATAATTTTAAAAAACACAACACAAATATAAAATTAATAAAACAATTTCAGTTGTTCCCCAAAATATTTAGTTATACATACATACTATTTAGAGTTATTTTTTTGGAGAGTGGAATTCACCTAAGATGTACCGTGCTACCAGATACCTCCACTTTCCACCAAATGGAAACTTGAAAGGAGCAATAAGACTTCAATAGCATCATTGCAACAAGAACTCCTACTTAACTGCAATTACATTCTATCCAAACTCCAAAACGACCAAACCATAGCAACAAAACTTCAAAAACAATTCTAACATCAATTAACAAGAAAAACAAACAGTCCACAGATTACCGCGGCTAAGCTAGCGCACTGTGTCTTTTCAACGATCGTGCAGTGTCAATGTTGACCCGCAAACAAGACACAGAAGTGCTCAGCGGGTGTGGATTCAAGATTATGTGGTTCAACGGGTTTTTAGACGGGGCGTTGAAAGGCGTTAGGTGCGAAATGTCATTGTGTTCAGTTTATCAATGTTTAGTAGGTATTATTGAAGTATTTAGTATTGTATAGGTACGTTTAATAATGAACATTCGTGATTTGCAAGAGAATGACGCGTTGTAGATGAAGTCATGGAAGTTAAGACGATAAAATATTCAAATAATCTACGAAAACAGATATCAATAATAACCAGAGATCGGACAAATGTGCGTCATTATTCGCAATAATGTGGACCTGACTCCAAAGTTGATTAAATGAATAACTAAACTAATAAATGCATGAAATTTGATTTCGTTGCTATATGGGGACTATTTACAAAGGTATTCATAGTTACCGATGTCAAATGGGTAATTTTCTGTATATGATTAAATGATTAATTATTCAATCAACTTTTTAGTCATATATCCATATTATTGCGAACAATGATGCACATTTGTCCGATCTCTGATAATAACACATACCGCCGCTAATTATTGTTTGTCTATTAAGGTCTTATCCATATATCTTTAAGAATGAAAGAGACAAATAATATTAGGATAATAGGAGACGTTCAATAAATAAATAAATATAAAATAAATATATTTATATATTTAAGTTGTTTTATTTATGGGTCGCTTCGTAGGATCCGTAACTTTTTACCCCTTGCCACCAAAATTGCGCTTGCCCAGTCTTTGCTTCTTCCTATATTAGATTATGCTGATGTTTGCTATCTTGACCTAACGGAAGACCAGCTGAACAAACTTGAGCGTCTCCAGAATGCCTGTATAAGATTCATATTCGGCCTACGAAAATTTGATCATGTCTCGGAGTTTCGTTCCCAACTAAAGTGGCTCCGTATACGTCATCGTCGCAACTCGCATATTCTTGCTCTTCTTTATAATACTCTTTTTAACCCCACTACTCCTTTTTATCTTAAGGAGCGGTTTAACTTCCTTTCTTCCGTTCGGTGTGCGGGGAAGCATCTTCTTGCGCCTCCTTCTTCTTCATCGAAATTTTATAATAGCTCCTTTACGTTTCGGGCTGTTCGGTTGTGGAATGCTTTGCCGCTAGATCTACGATTAGCAAAATCACTTCCAATTTTTAAAAACCTTTTGAAATCACATTACCTTTCCCTGCCTTAACTTGAGTTATTATCATTAGTTTTTTTTTTTTTTTTTTTTTTTTTTTTATGTGTATTTACGTTTATTATCTTTAATATAAACACTTATTTGTATGTATGTATGTATGTATATATGTATATATCTTTATTATATTACCTATGTTTTAAATTGATTTAATTGATCATAATTCTTAATTTGTTCTCATATCGGCACTACCCGATTATAATTATTTGCTAATGTTTTCATTTCCTGCTACCCTAAGGTTGTCTGGAAGAGATTGCTTGTAAGCGATAAGACCGCCTGTTGTTGCCTATCGATACATTTTTTTCTGTAATTGTATTTTAATTAAGTATGTGGTGCACAATAAAGAATATTTACTTACTTACTTACTTACTTACTATAAATACTGTGTAATACTCAGTTATTTAATAAATAGTATTCTACTTCTAAAAATGTAACTCAGTTTTTACTTTTACACAAGTTTTTGAGGAATAAACCTCAGCCGTAGTCCCTGGGGTTCTTCTTGAACGAAGTACTTTTTCTTTAAGGAATCATTCAAAATTTCTAGTACAGCTAAAAGTAATCAAAATCATCAAAACTTCATATCACTGTTCACATGCTCAAATAAAATACTTTAAAAACTTTCGAGCACTAAACTCAGACTACGAGTGAACGAAGTGTAAGCTAAATACCCCATTAATATTGAATCCAAACTGTTGCTGGAAGCTGCGTGAGCTCCGGTTTTAAGCCACATTAACGAGTTTAGTCTCACCTGCGAGCTTTGCACTCTTAAACTTCAAATATTGATCTTATTTGGATAATTTTAGTGATTAGTACATTACTGCAGAGGACGGGAAACGAAAGATTACAGGCCAAGTAGATATATCTGGCCAAAAGAACTGAGGCCAGACAGAGATACGCGGCCACAAACTCAATCAAACTACAATGAAATAAAAAATAAAAGTGATTTATACAAATAAGTCAAAGAACGAAACGAATCTACAAAATAATAAAAAAAAATGTCAATTTTATTTAAAATTCTTTATCTACTTTGCCTGTAACCCTTCGTTTCCCGTCCTCTATAGTCTTCTTCTTTTTCGTGTAAAGGGATCGAATGATATAAATTATTAACTAAATTATGCTCTGCCAGTGTCTTGCCACTTCTACTTCTCGGGGAGTAGCTTTTGTCAGATCTTCCGAAGTGCACGTAATTGGACACAGGGAGCACTGTATCATGTGTTTTGTTGTTTGTAAATCGCCACACTCACAGAGGATGTCACTCTGTCCTCTACAGTAATGTACTAATAATTGACAAAATCAAAAATTGTGAGAAACGTTGCAAACTCACTGGAATACTGTACTATTCTTGTATTTTCTTACAATCTAAACATCCAGTTCACATAACTAATAGTTAACCGAAGAGTGCGACTTCCTCGCACACCGCATCATCATAGCGATACAAAGAGGAAATGCGGTCAGCATTACTCGGTTTAATCCCACAAGGGACACAATCTTAAATATAGGTTAGGTTGATTACATTTAATTTCTAAATTCGAATGAAGTACGTTGACTGGAATTTTCTTATTTCATCTTAAGCTGGATTTAGCCCAAACGAGCATTCGCTCATTCCATCCCCCACTCTACGAAATCAACGAATTTAGACTAATCACTTTTTGTGTAACAAACGAATTTCGTGTGGGGGATAGAATGATCGAATGCTCGTTTGGTCTAAATCCACCTTTACCAGAATACAATACTGTTCGATGATTTTTCCCAAATTTAAGTAAATGGTGTTCAGCAAGATGTAGGTATATAATCTTTCTAAAAAAAGGTATTGAAAGAAGAGTCTGTCAATGAAAAATTTAATCAAATTGAGATATATTAAGTAAAATCTGAATGCCGCTCAAGCTTGAGTAGCGATCAATCTCGCTTGGATACCGTCTGTACAGTCACCATCGTAATATACGTAGAATAGAACAAGACATATTATTGTTACGATTCATCATCATCATTTCAGCGATAAGACGTCCACTGCTGAACTCCCAGTAGGCCTCCCCTTTGTATCATCATGTCATCACTCTATTTCTATGTAAAATAAGGATGACATGTAGCAAAAGTTACATGAAGCATGCCAGTGGATAATAGGCATCCACATAGCATAGCTATAAAGAAATAATTTTAATTGATAATTTTGTGGATATCGCGGCTAAAGTTTAGGAATTAGCCGCATAAAGACAAAAATGCTGAGCTCCATAACGAGTGAGTGTAATTCCAAAACATAAAATTATTTTACATTACCTTTATTCTTTGCAATGCTAATTTCTGCAGCAACTTCTTAGGCGTTGAAAAACTTAAATAATTTAGCACACCTGTTTAGTTTAAGCAACGCGTCTGACTTTCAACTAGTTTGGTTAAAGCACTCGCTTCAGCGTAGAGCGATGCAAACTAAGCTCCGGATATCGAGAGCTTCCATCCGTTGGCCACCAGGCTGCAGCACTCATGATTGTATATAACTGCAAGATTGTACTGACCACAGATGTCATATTATATACCATAGACCAAGGAAACGTATCAACATAGCGTGTCAAATGAACTCGGTGAAATTCAGTTGTCCGTCTTTAATCGCAGCTTTCGGGCTTCAAATTTTGTAAGTTGAAGTGAACAAAAACAATAATAATGCTTCCTTAAGTAATAGTAATTGCAACAACACAAAAAAATATGAATACTCAAGGGCCTGAGACATATTTAAAATCATAGGAGGCAAGTAACAACTTCAGTACAAAATCTGACACGCTCGGCCGCCATACAAATGAATGAACTTGTTTCTTCTATCCAAATCTAATTCTGTGGTACTGACATTATGGTGCTCGTTGGATTTTATTTCTGTTACTGTAACATTATAAAACAAAGTGTAACAAGGACAATGTTATAGAATACTAAAGTGTCAAAGAGAGGGAGATGATATTTGCAACATTGCCGAAATATCAATTGCTCAATAATAATATAATTATATATAATAATATTTTAGCCTATATAATGTTCCAGTGCTGGGCACAGGCCTCCTTTTATATATGAGAGGGATTGGGCTATAGTCCCCACGCTGGCCCTAAGCTAAATTTCTTCGCGGATGTAGGTATGCAGGTTTCCTCACGTTGTTTTCCTTCACCGAACGCTAATGGTAAATATCATCTGATATTCCGTACATAAGTTTCGGAAAAACTCCTTGGTACGAGCCAGGATTTGAACCCACGACCTCCGGATTGAAAGTCTAACGTCTAAGCCACTGACCCATCACCGCTTGAAGTTCCACCGCTTAAGTGCTCAATAATTGCAATGTAAATATCCCGTTTTTAGTTTTATTCATAGTCTTATAATATCTTATAAGTCTCGCAATCATGCCGCTTACTGCAGTTATTGTTTCTTTCTTAATCTTAAGTTTGCATAGAACAATGTGCTTGGAGAGCGGCCAAACGAACTGAAATGCTGTTGCTACAGCTTACCTAACTGAAGCACCACTTGTATCCAATATGCCAAACGTTAACTTTCAATTGTGAACGAAAACTTCCTTTATCCTACTATTAAAATTAGGTATGTAACAGAGAGAGAGAGATAACTGGGTCATTTGCAGTAAAAGTGTACCTTTTAATTTTTATATGCGATCATGGACTCCATTTTACTCGGCATCGTGCATACTTTTCAGTTATGAAACAAAAATGGTATGTCTCTAATGTCACGAAAATAAATAAGTATGTAAATTGAGAATAGTTTAGTTACTCCCATACTAAATGTATGATTCGAAAAGTAACGAAAGTGATAAAAAAATCTCAAATTCGTTACAGAATTGTTCATACCTTTAGTATGGAAGTAAATAAAGTGAGAAATCTCAACATACTTATTTTCGTGACATTAGAGACATACTTTTTTTGTTTCATAACTGAAAAGTATGCACGATGCCGAGTAAAATGGTGTATTAAAGTCCATGATCGCATATAAAATTAAAAGGTACACATTTACTGCAAATGACCCAACTACGATTAGCGAGTATCAACTTGGATTCGCACTCAGGGGGACTTCGTAAGTGATTTCTTACTAAATGAGTTTTGGTTATTAACTGATGATAATATGTACATGGTATTTTATAAATAGTTATTAATTGTCCCGTGCTTATGATGGTCCCGTGTGTAATCGTTTGACGTTGTTGTCGTCACGTTCTATCAAGTATGAAAATGCGAAAAGCATAGGACAATAAATGATAAGCCACCTAATTAAGAGTTACATATGTACTGCTATTTAATTGCTATGCAGCAATTTCGAAAGCCGTTAGCATGATTTTGTTTTAAATATATCGTGTAGTACATTTTGTGCCACATTTTAGCTTAAAGTGAGATTTTCTGCCGTTTTTCAGAAAATTTTACTTCCTGACCAAAGTGTATAAACTTTTTGTATTTATTCAGGGCACTAAGTGCTATTATTAATCAGAGTTGGGCAAAAGTAATCCAATTCCTCCTTCCGTTTACTTTTATATAGGTACTTTGTGATCTAGATTACCAAGTAGGTACCTAAAATTAGAAATGTAATTTTCAGATGTTATCATGTCACTTTTTGCCCAGCTGTGTAATTAATCATTAATCAAAAGAATCACTGCTTAGGATCCTAAGATTCAGATAATAACTTAACTATTCTAAAACACGTATTGTGAAAACACAAATCAAATTATTTATATGTTCAATAGATGGCAGCACTAGCTCTCTCTAGCTATTTTAGAAAACTGTAAAGTATTCTAATAGGAGGTGCAGGCATGTATTGCTTGCTCTTAGAGAATGGTCAAAGGCGCCTAGCCTTGTAAGGGACTGCATATATCCGAAAAAAATTACCGATGGTTGCTAAGACCGACTGGTTGAGGGATGCAGGCATCAGCCGCGAAAGGTGAGCACGTGGGTTCGATCCCCACCTCGGACGTTCGGTCATCTTGGTCGTTTTTCTTTGGTATATGACATCTGATATTTATAATATTCTAAAACAGTTTCAGTGATAAATTATAGTAATACTAGTCTGAAATGCATTCACGTTAGCAACGTGAACAGCATCACTAAAGTAAGAGACATAAATCAACGTCACGGTGCCTGAAAATTCAATAGTAACCAGACAGCTTTATGACTTGGGTTCGTAGCAGGGAATGAATGTGTTTTCAAAAAGGCGTATTCTCATATAGTTTCCCAAGAAAGATGAGACGTTTTAAGAAGTCCTCGGGAAAGTCTAGAGATGATCGTTACAAGCTCTCTGGTTTGTCTGTGGTTTGTCCAGTTGTTTATTGAAGTATAATCAACGATGGGATCTAGATCTTGAATGGTATATACAATTTAGTCAGAAAGACCGTCATGTATGGAAAGTCACGTATTTGTTGGATGCGGCTTAGAAACTGGCGGTAAGACACTTGCTTAGTCTTTATGCCCTGCTACATAAAAACATTAAGCGTTTGCGTTTTTACCAGAGATGTGCGAGGATGTGTTTTCATACAAGTGACACCTATTAATGACTCGAGCGAGGTGTTATTTGCATGGAAACACATCCTCGCACATCTCTGGTGGAAACGCAGCCTAACAACTAAAAGGCAAAAGAGCCTATAGACGAACTTATTTACTCGCAAGACGGTCTTAGCCACAATTACCAACGGGTTGCCAGAATGCTAAATGCCAGAAGATAGAGATGTTTTTTTTTCTATCT
The DNA here is from genome assembly GCA_025490895.1 of Thaumatotibia leucotreta. Classification (NCBI taxonomy): domain Eukaryota; kingdom Metazoa; phylum Arthropoda; class Insecta; order Lepidoptera; family Tortricidae; genus Thaumatotibia; species Thaumatotibia leucotreta. The sequence goes on along the minus strand of JALPQI010003824.1, from coordinate 60,155 downwards.
CCGGTTTTTCATATGTTATGAACTTGTTTAAGATAATGTCTGTTTATATTATAAGGTTTAAATTAATAATCCTATTTAAGTTAGATACTAGTATATCATTGACTCTCTGAGAGAATAGGTTTTAATTGAGAAAAAACACTTTTTAATTAAAAAATATACATTTTTTAGTTAATTAAGGTTTTATTGTAATCAGACATAGTAATTTTGCAGATAAATGTACTAAAAGCTAAAAAAACCTAATAGTATGCATTGATTAGAGAAATAAAATCATGGGGCACTTGTACTTAGCGTAATATTTGACGTGCCTCATGTTGGATTTATAATAAAACTGAATATACATAATTGTATTGTCACCAAAACCCAATGAATATATATACCAAATTTCAGATCAATGGGTTGACAGAAAGAGTTTATGTACTAAATTTGACCCAAGAAAACAAACGGAGTAAGCTAAATAAAACCGTTTAAAAATACAATTCAAGCAACCATAATATTAGTTGATCTTATAAACATGAACAAATTTCGCCATTATATTAGTTCATGCCTATTTAGGCATGCCCTTAAAGAAGTTATTGGCCGTTAATATTTATTATCTCGTTACAAACAATACGACAAGGAAAGCAGTAATGTAAATATTATATGACTTATCGTAATTAGGACGAGTACGATTCTACATTTATACATTTTTCTGTGGGTAATTTCCTCCATTTTCCTGTTCTCGTTAATAAAATATATTTCATTAATTAGCTGAAATAGCAGCATAATTTGTGAAGCTATAATCAATAATATTTCTTTGACCAAAAATATGGGCTAAATTATAACCGAAAATTGTGTAATATAAGGTTAACGAGTGACTGATCGTCGGTGATCTAAAACGATTTCATTAAAATTATCCTGAGAAAATTAGTTATTACTTTGCTTTGCTGGAAGAAATCCCTTACAGGGATAAGTTGGCCTTTGTAGCTATCTATATTTATATGTATATAAATTGTTATATGTGTATTTTACTTGTATGTAGTAGTGTACAATGAAGAATTTACATACATACAGCCTAGCCATACCTAGCCACATTAAATTTGGAGACTATAATGTCATATGAACTTTTCTGAGTTCAGTTTAATTTCAGGGATAATCACATGTTTTTCAAAAAACTATTTTCATCATAAGCCACTGTCAAGTGCCTAACTCTTACACTAATAGTTTTCATCTTGACATACTCACTGCTGGACGTAGGCCTCTCCTATTAACTAAGCATATAGACATTAGAAGGTAAATGCCCAAATCGCCACATTGCATGGGCATGCGGATTGGCGATCGCAGTAATGTGTCCACTGTGATGACGCTGCTGCTCATCATCAATCTTTTATCAAATAATGGTCAGTGATACTTCAATCCCTTAGTCGACACTTACGACACCCGCAGGAGGTTTTGCCGTGCAATTCCTAAACCACAGTAACTGCCAATTTTCCGATTTTTGGTTTATTGGTGATCTATAATCAGCAAATCAAAACGCATAATTCCAATCGATCGGTTTTTAATTTGGAAAACTGGAACATGGAAACTCGAAACCCCAAAAGCAGTAAGTGACTAGTTTTTCCTGCACAATGCAATATAAAGCGCAGTAAAATGGTCTACGGCTACGGTTTTTGGGCTGATACTGACTAAAGCGCAGTACAGGTGTAGATTTTTATGATATTTAGCATGTAAACTGATAGTATCTCGTTTATAAAGAAACTAATTAAAACACAGTATACAATTTTTATGCTAAAAGTGTTGTACTGCGTTTCCAGTTTCATAAATTAATAAGCATAATTACTAGTTAAGACGCAGTAGGAATAAAATAACAATATTTAAAGTGGTACACTACTGTTCAAATAAGTATCGTATTGCCATCTAAACTGCAGTAACAAGTTCATTAATATACACATTATGCTGTATGTTGTATTACTATCAATAGCAATAATACTAGCTAATGGACAGTAGCACCCCAAGGGGCTGCAGTTTAGGCAGTATTTTTATGTTATTTGACTATTTTAACTGCATTTAGACGTTTATTTTAAGTGGCAAATTCGAGTTAGTTCCATCTCGGACGTTCCTTGAAGAGAGCTCATAGTGATATCGTTACTTATACTTTTTGGTTTAAGTTTCTTATACGGTAATTCCAGATGCATTTAACAAATTTCTCTATGTTAGTTTAAATTCAAAGCTAAACATAAAATATAAAAGTAAATTCTTAATCATTTCTTTAATGAATTGTTACATAACATATGTACTTTTTTGTTCAGTAAATGTTTTATTTTGATTTCTAATGAAAGTTAATTGTTTCGATGTTAAGTAAAGTCCCTTAAATATCCGTGACTAATTTAATAACACCGCATATATAATATATATACGGTGTTATTAAATTAGTGTATATATATACGGTGTTATTAAATTAGTCACGGATATTTAAGGGACTTTACTTAACATCGAAACAATTAACTTTCATTAGAAATCAAAATAAAACATTTACTGAACAAAAAAGAACATTATAATTTATTTTCTAAATAATTATCCCCTATGTAATATCCTGTCAAGATGTTCGTTTAACACTGTCTGCCATGGCCTTATTAAAGGCCTCCACAAACCGGCCGGCGGTTCTAGAATTATGACTAAAGAGGTTTCATTTATTTATCTTATTAACAGGGTGCTTTAACGAAGCAAATTTGTTTCCTAGTTTTCTCCAAAAAAGCATAGCAAAACCTATAACGTGTCATACATAAATATACTCCATGAGCGGAGTACTATTGTAGTAATAGGTCATAATTAATGACAATTTATTCTTTTATAGGGTTTTGTATTATAATATACAGTATTCTAAAGACTTTTTGAATTATGACTGACACGAATACGTAAGAAATTATATTTATTAAAATTAATCGTACAAGTGCTACGCCATAATCAGTCGTGATTGAAATCAATGTTAGGCTAAATATAATGTGCCATTTGCTATGATTACAACCGATACTGGTACCTTAAGTTGATTGTTATTTCATTGCTTAAGAAAATGTGATAATTAACCTTAATTTTTGTATTATTGACGATAAATCCCTAAATAAACTGCATTTTTCAAGTAACTTTTAAATTGTTTTTTACTTCCTTCTGTGTCTTACATTGGCATGAAACTTGATAAGCGTGTTTGAGTTACTTAATAATAAAATCATGTAATGCTGTTACAAAGTTTTGTTGTATTTTAATTACTTTATTAAAAAAAACTATATTTTTACTGCTGTGAATGAAGTTCGTAGCACGAAAATTCAATCAAAATACTAGTTAAATTACAGTACACTAGTCCCTTTTACTGCAGTTTAACCTGTAAAATGCCGCCTTTCTCTATAAAGCACGCAAAATTTGTGCAGTAAGTGATCATTTTACTGTGTCTTAATTAGTAGTTGTTATATTTTTCCCTGTTTTTAAAAGCGCAGTACAAACACAGAATTTCGAAAAAAACACATATTTAATTTTAGAAAATGCAGAAGCACGTATTTTTTAATTTATCATAGATTCAGATTCAGATTCAGATTCAGATCAATTTATTTCTCAATCGTAATTACATAGTTTCATTACAAAAGAATAACAAAAATATGACTACACATTGAGATCGTCAGAACACAAACAGGTATTTTTACAGCAGAATTATTTTTTATCAGTCCATATTCAGTTTACATTAATAAAATACAATTTAATTTATTAGTAACTCTATAGATGTCACAATAATATATATATCATTCATAATAAGAATTTTGGAAATTAATGATTATTAATTAATTGAATTATTTAATGTAATTAAATCAATATTTTGATAATAGGCGGATAATATAGTTACGTACACTGAATACAACCCTAGTATTTTTGCATTAAGTATTCCTTAATACTATACAATGTCTCTCCCAATAATAGAGTTTTTACTTTGTGACGGAAAGTGGTGATCTTAGTTTCGGCTTTTATTGCCTTAGGAAGTTTGTTAAATAATTTCTGAGCCATAGTTGTGGGACAATTTTTAGCCATTTTCAATCGACATTTATCCTGTCTTATGTTATCTGGATACCTTGTCGGACGTTTACTTATATCACCAACACGCACAAATTTGCTCGGATTACTTTTCACATACACAACGCACTCGAATATATACGTCGAAACTGAAGTTAGAATTCCTAAGTTTTTGAAGTGATCTCTACAACTATCCTTATAATTTGCGTGCACTAGAATTCGAATTGCACGTTTCTGTAATTTCAGTACACGCTCATAATCTGTTGAGTTCCCCCATAGCAAAATCCCGTATATGAGGGTTGAATGAACATACGCATAGTACACTTCTTTCAGGTGTTCACTAGAAATAAGTGGTCTTAACTGCTTGAGAACGTACACCCCTTTTGCCAGTTTACCACAGACAGAATCTACGTGAGCTTTCCACGAGAAAGTAGAATCCAAATGAAATCCTAGTAATTTCACATTTTGAACACTTTGAATCACTGTTCCGCTTGAAAGACTAATTTCCATTCTTTCAGATTCGTACTTAGTATTAAATTTCATTAAGTTCGTCTTCTCAGAGTTCAACTTCAGGCCATTACTCTCAAACCATTTTTCTAACTTGGATATAATAGAACTTACTTTACCAATCAATTCTTCGTTAGATTCATCATTAACAATTATCGTGGTATCATCTGCATATAAAATTATTTCACCATCCAAATCCATGTTTGCGATATCATTTAAAAATATAGAAAACAATACGTTTCCTAGAGACGAGCCTTGCGGGACTCCTATGGTCATTAGTTGTGGCAAAGATCTATAGGTCCTTCCATTTTCTTTTATTTCAACCGTTTGCTCCCTATCTGATAGAAAAGATTTCAGCAGATCTGCACTTTGACCTTCTATTCCATACGCATTCAGTTTCGCCAACAACAAGGCATGGCTCACGGAGTCAAAGGCCTTTGATAGGTCTAGAAATATACCCACTACTTTACGTTTATTTTCTAATGAACGTATTACGCTCTCCGTAAATCTTTGAGCTGCTGCTGTAGTCGAACGTCCAGGTCTATAAGCATACTGTGCATCTGACAGGGCATTATTTTTTTCAATATGCTGAAGTATATCATTTGACATTATCGATTCGACCAACTTTGATACTGTAGGGACTATAGTAATGGGTCTGTAATTTTTCACATCCGTTTTATCACCTTTCCCTTTGTAGATGGGGCAGAGACGAGTCTTTTTCAGAGATTGGGGGTACGTATTAGATCTTAGAATATTATTTATGAGGAATGTCAGTTCATCCAATAGAAAAAACATAATGTTAAATAATAATTTTCCTGAAATACCAAAAATATCTTTAGTATGCGATTTTGATATCTTTTGTCTTGCTAGTTGCATTAGGTATCTCGGATTGATTTTAGAAAACGTAAAGGAAGTGTCCGTACCAGAATAATTAATATTTAAGTGTGCCATTGCTTGGTCTTCATCAGGTTTATTATTAACGGCGAGATCCCTACCTATCTGTACTAAATATGTATTAATGTGATCAGGTATTTCGTTAACATAGATTTGTTTTTTTGTGTGTGCGTCTATTAAATACCAGTTATATCCCTGTACAATATTATTACTCTCTTCTTTTATTACTTTCCACACTTCCTTCTTAGGGTTTTTTGAATTTGAGATGCGACTCTCAGTGTACTGTCTTTTATTATTCAATAAAGATTCCTGCATATTTTGTTTTTTATAATTTAAAGCCTCATCAAAGTTAATATTCGGGAACTGTCTCCGAAAGCAATGTATGTCATATATGTCTTGTTGTAGGTAAATTATAGCGTCCGATATCCATGGAATACGGGTATTAACGCATTTCGTTTTGATTGTTACTTTTGGCATGTGCAGGTTCATATTATAAAGTAATTTTTGCATAAATACATCGAATGTGGTTGGATTACATGCTGAAAATATTTTATTCCAATCATATGACAACATAGCTTCACAGAGGCTTGTAATATTTTCAATTTTATTTGGTTGACTTTCGATGTATACATGGTCAGGCCTACAGTCTTCAATTATTTTTAGTTGCGCCAATTGGGCATCATGATCCGAGATATCTGCCAGCAAGGGCTCAACAGTTAAAATATTACTCTTAATGTTTGTGAGAAGACAGTCAATTGAACTCTTAGAATTGCCATCTATTCGTGTTGGGAAGTCTATAATGTTCTGTAGATTGTATGCGGCCATTAAGTCCACTAAAGCTCTTTTATTATTTGAGTCTCCACCAAAATCAACATTCCAGTCACCAAGTAGAATAACGGAGCACGTTTTGTACACAGTACAAAGCAGGTTAAATAGTTTGTCCAGCGTTTCAAACATTGTCCTAAACTCGCCCATACCAGGTCTATATAAAGCTATTATAACTAACTGTCTACATTTTAATTCAATTTTGATAGCACAAATTTCACAATGATATTCTACACCTAGACGGTCTATATCTCTACATACAACAAAATGAAGTTTTTCATTAATGAAAATGGACACACCTCCATGTAGACGATCATTTCTCACAAAATAATTAGCATGCATGTAACCTGGAATGCGTATACAGTTCACATCATTCGGACTTAACCATGTTTCAGAAAAGACAAGTACATCCGGAGAGTGATTATTAACAAGATTATGGATAATCAATAACTTATTTCTTATGCTTCTACAGTTTTGATGAATAATATTCAGTGTGATATTGATATTATTCTTTATATCTGATTTTTGTTTAGAGGGACACTGCCTAAAAAAGACGTTTTCGATTGAACAACTTGCTTATTGTCATAACCTTGACTTGTAACAGGAAAATAATAAGGTATTGTCCCTCTCTTCGGCTTCTCTGTTTCTGTCAAGCACTGAATGGATGGCACTAATGTAGTTTCTTCAGAATTAGTTATATTCATAATGTGACTTGACATACTTATGTGAGAGTCAATCAATGATATAAGTATATTAAGGTCAGTAACAACAGTTTTCATTCCTTTTCCATTTAATTTTCCGGTTTCTTTTGTGAACATTGTTTGTGTGTAATCTAAATTTCTATTACTATCTAGTATGTGTGCATATTCATGAACTAGATTATCCAGGTACAAGAGACTATTGAAGGCCTCTACTCGCTTGTTAAATATGTTAGCTGACCAGCTTAATCTGAAAGTTGGCAGACATACAACAACATTCGTGTGCTGGACCATCAGTAATTTGGCTTTTAGATTTTTAATTATGAGAGAGTAGTCTTGTGTTGTTTCGAAGTCTGATTCGCCAATAAATATTATGCAATAATCGTCCATTGTCAAGTTTTCTACTTTTTTATCAAGACTTTTAACTAGTTCACTAATGTTTCCACCGGTAATAATGTAATGGCACACTTCTTCAGAAGCAAAGTTATTCAATAATAATCTACGAGTGTACCTTTCATTACTATCACTAATAATACATATCTTTCTCGTGGTTTTTGCAAAGTCGTTATTCTCTGAACTAGTGACTTTCTGCAAAACTGTGGTTTCACTTTGATTCAAATGTTCTGTTGTTTCTAGGAATATCTCTGACTGAAGAAGTTTATTTGCTGCGACTTTTGGAGAGGATATATCAAGGTGTGGTTTGTCAGCAGTCCTTTGTATGTCATCGCTCTCTAGGATCTGGTTTGATGGTATGTTTTTCTCATCACCAGGATGTGGCAAGAGTTGCAACGGGGCTATATTTTCCGTATTATCTTGCAGTAATTGGGTTTGCCGAGCTGCCACTTCCACAGCTTTATCATAGTCCAAACGTTCGAGCTCACAACTTGGATTTAAGCATATTTTAGGCTTACTTTGTGAAGAGGTAATTGTATCAATTGTCGAGAGTCTGTTTTTGTTTTTCATCTGTGATGGTGACCATTCGTTGCCAGATTGACAGAGTTTCTTCAAAGTTGTTATTTCCCTTTGGAGGTTTTCAATATATCTCTTTAAGCCATTGTTTTCGATAATGACTTCTTCGAATTGATTTTCGGTAGCGGCGAGTTCAGTTTTTAGTCGTGCTACCTCTTCTTTCATTTCCAGAATGGTCAGCATATCATTTTCCGAGTAGTCCATGCTCTTTGATAATTGTTCATGCAAAACAACTTTGCTTGCTGAGACTTCAGAAGCCGTTGATGATGTATTTGAGTGAAGAAATGTGTTCAATATTATGCTGTCATTTGAGCAATCCAGGATAGGCGTTACGGATGAACATGGTTTACTTGGTGATAAATCAGTAGGTTCAACTAATGCTGGCTTTACTTGATATTCTGAGACATTACTTTCAACGTAGGGAGAGCTGGATGATAGTGGTGTTATTTCGGTAGAGTTATGAAGTACTTCCGGCTCCGAACATATTATTTTTTTCGAGGAATTTGAGGGTGGGAGTGTCGTAACGGGTGACACATGTGGCGTCATCGGTGATGTTTTTTGGGCAGTTCGAGATCGAGAGGGCAAGGGTCGTAGAGTTTGTTTGGTTGTTGTGGTGGGATTGATTGGTGATTTAGATTTGCATGTTTTGCATTTCCAATTTTCTTTGCGTGCTGGGTCCATTAATCGAAATGCTTTTTCTGATAAGCCTGAGCAGTCAAAATGAAATATTCGTTGACATTTTGAACATTCTGCACTGTTTGTTGAGTTTGTTATAGATTTACACCTCGAACAGACTGATGCAATCCTCCTGCTGCTAGTCTTCGACGTAGGTTTATCACTAGTGTCCATGGTTAGAATTTAAAAGTTGCGGAAGTAGAAAAAAAAAAAAAAAAAAAAAAAACTATTTTTTTTTTTTTTTTTTTTAGAGGATTGAACCATAAACCACTGGATCGAAAAACTCGGTATAGATCCTAACTTGTATCAGTGAGAAAAGATACAAAAAGTGTAACGTCTTTGGGGATTGAACCATGTTAGTCGTGATTGCAAAGCCAACGGCAATCGCACTGCGCCATAGAGTGCTGGCTTAAATGGTCGAAATTAAACATAGGATGTTGTGTTTATGATGTGACGTATTATTTATATATCAGGATCTACCCATACAAAAGAGTTTTTATGAAATTTTATTTAGCACTTTGTTTCTATTATAAAATGTTTTTTGCCGTAAATTGTTCACTCATAGCACTGAAAAACAGTAGAATAGTGTCCACTACTTTGGTTGTTAGCTTCACAAAGTTTAATTGTTATAATATTTACACTGGGAAAGGTATAATAGTCAATAAATGTACGAAGTTTGAATCTCTCAACAATCATACGTAATTACTTTTATTTTATTAGCACATATTACACATAGTTTACTGTTCTCGTACGATTATAAACACTTAGTCACTCAATAACAGTCCAAATCAATGGAATTGATTACCCGTAGGAAAGGCGTAAGCGCCATGATATACGCTGGACTTACGACGTTCTTTCACAATACCCTATTTCGATACACTGATGTTTTATTTCGTTTTCTTTAGTGTTAAAACCTCACTTTGTCTTGTACACAGCACAATAATCCCATGTAACCGATAGTTAACTGCAGTTTAAGCACAAATGTGGAGTTAAGTAGTGGTTTAAAACACTTATAATTATTTTATTTTGCACGAGCACTATTGTGAATACTTCATTTTGTCAATACTTCATTTTAGACAAAAAAAATCTCAATAACTATCAAATCTTGGAAAATACATAACTTTAAAACTGTTTTTTGCTATTATCTCAAAATCGTTTTTTGTCAGTTACTGTGGTTTAGGAATTGCACGGCAGGGTTGGTGACAAATGTATTCTTACTGCCGTCACCACACGGCATAATTTTTGCAATCGTATAATTTTGTTGCACGCCATAAACTAGAAATGCAATTAATATTATTAGTATTCACGCCCAACTCGTTTCAATGGCCCCATTCCATAAATATTTAAAAACATAATCAGTACATAAATCAGACATTAAATATGAAATAGTTCTATGTCGAGAAATATTCGTCACAATATTTCCTGTTCGGAGGCAATAAATAATTCAAGGCACGTCAAGAATGACATCCAAGAGGCTGCCTCTTAGTGATGTGCCACGGAATGTTCCTTCTTTGCCAGCAATATTCCTCAAATAAGCGAAACATTTAACACCCAGATTGAGAATTGATGATGGGCAGCAGCGTCATCCTAGTGGACACATTACTGCGATCGCCAATCCACTTGTCCAGCCTGGTGATGAGCATTTGCTTCCTAATGCGTCTATACGCATAATTAATAGGAGAGGCCTGCGTCCAGTCGTGGACTGAGATAGGTAGGGTGATGGTGTGGTAAGAAATAAATAAATGATTTTAAATACCCGAAAGTGTCCTAGTCTTAAAAGTTTAAATTTTACTTTTCTTTGCTAAATCGTTTTTACTAGCCTTCTGAAGCCAGCCGCCCGTACCAATCGTGAGGACTGGTTTTGAAAAAAAACGCAATATAAAAACTAGAATATTCCCGCAATCCTCCCCTCATTACTCACTTACGGGAATATATTCTAGTTGGCGAGGGAGGTTTTTATGAACGGAAGGGAGGGGGTGAGGTGGGAATTTAATTATTGGACGCAAAACGAAGTTACCTTATGACTTTGATGAGGTAAGCGAACGGGAAACAAGTAATTAAGTGAGGAAAACAATGCAGGACTTTATTTATGAAGGTGGTTACAGGTTCCGGGTTCAAATCCTGGCTAAGGCATTTAAAGAAATATCTTGGGACATCTTAAGCTGGATTTAGACCAAACGAGCGAATGCTCATTCTATCCCCCATTCTACGAAATTCGTTCGTTACACAAAACGTGATTCGTCGAAATTCATTGATTCCGTAGAGTGGGGGACAGTAGAAGCACCTTTACAGAAATCGACTTAGTCCCACGGTAAGCTTAATTAAAACTTGTGATCTGGGTACCAAGCTACGATTAATACCTATACAGGGTAGAACAAAACGACGATCTTTCCCGCTACCAACCGAGTCTACCCGCCATTACTATGAACTTTCAGTATGGGACCACACTACCAAGTAGCCCAGGCTACAGAGATTGACAATTTGTGTTAAGGCAAATGGATAGATGATTTTTCATGACTCTTAAAATATACCTTATGTGTTAAAGTCTATTTTAAACACCGTGGCAAGGTACCTTTATACTATCACATTTATTTCTTGCTCAGTTGAATTTGAATATGATTGCCTCATTTTGTTTATCTACAAACAACAATTGCTGTCTAAATGAATAATAATGGCAGCTACACACCGAAAGTACTTCTCCAAGCGTCTGGTAACAGACGGGCTAAACGTGACACCAACTCGACTTGTGTATGTCAGGATAACCGACCTATTTAAAAAGCTAAGCGACTTTCGACTGTATTCCTTGCAGTGTGCCACAAAGTACAGTCGAAAGCATGCGCCGCCGGTTCATACGATACGTGACCGTGTGGGTTCATATTTGTTGAGCGAGAAATGGTGAGGTTTGGTGGGTTTAACAATGATGAGTTAAAACTTGTCTTAAATCATTAAACCACATGAACATACATACATTCATTTTATTAAATCGAGTCATACAGCAGTGAAATATATATACCAAATCAGATACACTACTTTAAGGTGCATTCAGACCAAACGAGCATTCGCTATTCTAACCGAAATTCGATCGCTACACAAAATGTGATTCGTTGATTTCGTAGAGTGGGGGATAGAATATCGAAAGCTCGTTTGGTCTGAATGCACCTTATTGTAACGATTACGTAGAATTGGTTATTTTTTTGTAAAAACTTTGAAAAAATACCGGCATAATGAAGCATTTTATGCCGTTATTAATAAGACTACTTAGTCGTCGATTTGTGTTTTGTTAGTTAAAACAATGCTTGTATTAATGATGTACAGTCGGTGTCAAAGATGCCAATCTGTAATCGTATATGATAAGTGATAAATTATAAATGTATGGGAATGACAGATTCGTACGAAAAGTCACGAGACTATTTCCATACAATATTATAGTCGCTTATCGTATACGATTGCAGAATGTCATCTTGGCTAGCCCTGCAGAGCCCTCACCATTTTTATTACAAAGTTAAAATCAAGTATATCAACAAACTTCCGCTTGGGAAGCTATGGGAATAACACCCCTACTTCGCTCGAATTTTGAAGTTAATCCGATATTTTACGTTTGAAACGTGGAGCATTTACGAGAGAGGTTCCGAAAGCCAGTTAACTCAGAACGTTACTGAATAAAGGCTAATTTTCTTCATGTCTGCTGATATTTACTGATTGCTTTATTTCGAAACTATATGGTTTAGTTTGGTGTACAGGATTATTCATAAACGTCTCCTAATTTAGAAAGCCAATAAGTGCCGTTTGTCTAACCACTTGCCGTGGGGTGACGGCATGAAGTAAGAATACATTTGTCACCACCTTAATTCTTCCCATGGGTGTCATACGAGCCGACTAAGGGATCGAAGTGTCACTGACTATTCTTTGATAGAAGATTGGTGATAGGTAGCAGCGACATCATAGTGGACACATTACTGCGATCGCCAATCCGCTTGCGCAGCGCCAGCATGTCGATTATGGGCATTTAATTACCTCCTAATGCGTCTATACACATAGTTAATAGGAGAGACCTACATCCAGCAGTAAACTGATGATATGAGGTGATGTGACTGTTTGTCTAATAAGTTAACAAACGTTTATGAAAAAGGGGGTATCTATCTGTCTATCTATTAAGCCTTTTATTCTGATTTAGTGTATATCGCCAACTCCAGTTCTCTTTGCAGTTTACTGTAACTTAGACAAGTGTGGTGACGGCAGTAAGAATACATTTGTCACCACCCCAACTCCTCCTGCGGGTGTCGTTAGAGTCGACTAAGGGATTAAAGTATCACTGACCATTATTTGATAAAAGATTAATGATGGGCAGCAGCGTCATCATAGTGAACACATTACTGCGATTGCCAATACGCTTGCCCAGCGTGGCGATTATGCGCAATTCATCTTAATGCGTCTCGACGCATAGTTAATAGGAGAGGCCTACGTCCAGCAGTGGACTGTCACAGGCTGATGATGTGTGTAACTTAGACCACTTTTCTCCAGCAAGTGCCCGCTGCCCTGCTATTATTTATTCTAGCTGCTGTATCATTTGTGTCATCATTTCAGTCAGAAAACGTCCACTGCACAAAGGTCTATTCTAAAGATCTTCACAACGACGGTCACTCTACAAACGCTTTCCTACGATCTTAACGATTATTGGTCCATCTATAGATCTAGATATATATCTAGTCTGGATCCTTCACACGCTGAGTCTTCTACTCCATGGTCGGCACTCAGGAACGTTTTCAACAATCCATTCTGCATCCAAAGTACTGAGTTGGATATTTATTTTAACTGTATCGGTGCAACATATAGTATAGATACATTTCAATAGCGCTTATTTAATTTTATCTATGATTTAGATTTAGATTTAGATTTAGATTTATTTATTTGCACAACATTTGATTACTATATAAATTACATTGTAGTCAATCCATAAGAATCCACATTGTGCTCGTCAATACAAATTACATAAAATGACAAAATAGAAGTAAGAAATAAAGCAAATACATTATAATTATTCACCTAAAGCGGATCGTCTGAACTGATATGAATTAAATGAAAAATTTAAAAATAAAACCCAATACCTTACCAACGAACACTCTTCAACTACGGTAACTAACCTACGTAAGAATCAACTTGAATAAGTACCTACGGACACTACTGTGCAGGTATATCATTTATGTCACTATACTTTATCATTTTTTACGTGAGTAAGACGTAGCAGCATCGCTTAAAATCGGACAACTCAAATCTTGGGTAAACCACAGCACTGACATTTACGTAACACAGAACCCATTTTGAATGAAAGAAACAGCATCCATTATTAAATGTTCCCAAATTTAATGCGCTGTCGACCTCTGGGGGCGCACTCCAGAAATAAAGTATCCTTCTCCCTTACCACGGGTTTAAGAGCATTTGATTTTATTTTATCCATTTTCATTATATTTAATTTATGGGTAAATTTTAGGTCATTTCTACTCAGAATCATGAGCTCTTTTGATCCCAATGGAAACAAAAATGGCTCAAAATATCCATACATTTTACGGATTTCCTGCTTTGTTATATATGGAAAATGGTAACGAAGTGGGGAAAAAAAGACATTTTGTCTCCCATTGCGATCTTTCGATGCTCGAGCTCGTGATTCCGAGTGGAAATTTAATAACGCAAAATGTATCCATAATTCAAAATTATGAAAATAGACAAAATAAAAAGAAAAGCTCTTTAGTGGCATGACCAAATAAGGCAAATTGATGGCAAGCAATCGTTATCTATAGAACGTCGTCACCATCATCATTATTAGCTTATGTTCGTCCACTGCTGGACATAGGCCACTCCGATAATAGCACGCCAATGTGATCAATTTTTGGTTACTTGCATCCATCTCTTGCCAGCTATATTGCTCAAATCATCGCTCCACCTTTTCTGAAGACGTCCTATGCTACCTGTTACAAATGCCAAAACAGTACAAAGCTCTGTCAAGTGTGCGGTTCTTTGTCATTTAGTGCTTTCTTTTTTATGTAGGTACTGTTTTTTTATGATTTCGACAGTAACATTGTATCCAGTACTGTGAGCATTTAAAATACGAAGCAACTGTCTTTGCAATCCATCATCATTAAATATTACTAGCTACGTTCTACGTACATCGGTTGCGACCTGCATTCAGCATCTTCCGACGATATTCATAAAATCGTCAGTCCAACTCGTGGGTGGACGTCCTACATTTGCCAAACCAACCACTCGAGCACTTTTCGACCCCATCGGCCATCTGCTCTGCATGCAATGTGGCTTACCCATTCCCACCCACTTCAGCTTCACCCACTTCAGCTTGCTAAACAAGACATTGTCGGTGACTGTTGTTCGTCTACGGATCTCCTCATTTTTGATTTGATCACGTGGAGAAATCTCGAGCGTCAATAGCTCTCTCCATAGCTAACTAGTATAGAAGTGATAGAGATAGTTGCCTTGTTTTTATTTTCTTATTCCGGATAAACCTTCTGTTATCCATTTCGCGAACAAGTTGTCCACATTTGGGACACAGCTAGTAAGGGCACCGGCCCTTGGAGACCCGCGGTTCAGAGCATTCCGGAGTGTGAGGGATGCGTTTCAGTTAAAATTTAGATACATTGTTAATTTAAAGTCGGTATGTAGCCTGGGAGTCGCAATCTTTGCACAGTATTTTTGTATTTCAGTGTTTCTCGGTTCAGCGAGTTTATTATCTAAAGCGTTTGGAGAACAGCGAATGTACCCAAAATATTTTACGTAGGACGTCTTCTCCGACAAAAAAGAGAACGTCCCCGCTTAGAATCGTTCGTGATTTAATGCGGAAACGCTGCATTGGCACTTTTGCACCGACGGCGATGGGCTGTTTATTTCTTTAGTTTATTATTTTGACTCTTATTGTTTTGAAGTTAATTGCAGTTGAATTGAATGTGCTGCTAAAATTTAATTTACATTTGATCATGTGATTAAATTGGTTTTTATGTTCCTAAAACTAAAATAAAAAATAAAATTAATAAAACCTTCATACAATGTTTTTGTAAAAACCTTTATCTATTTTAAGAAACGATTTAATTTCGTTCATCTTGAATATCGTGAACCGAAATTATTTCATTTCAAAAATGTTGTATGAAAAAATCCTGCTAAACGGAGTACTTATTGTATTGCTTACACGTTGGAAGAGTCATCTCTTTTATACAAAGCGACACATTGTCTCAGACATTAAGCGGGCTTAACGCCTATGACTGTCTGAGGGTGGCGACACACTTTGGAGAGTGCCGGGGTTTATCATCAAAATCGTTTTGTTTTCGTTTCGAGTACACTAACATAAAAGCAAAATATATTTTTTAGTACAGAATGTGACATTGAAGGCTCTAATGCGAGAAGTAGCTCATTTTAGTCATTTTACGTCAGGTCCTGCCTCCAGCTGTATTCATCTATTCTACAATATCTTTGAAGGGCGCAAAATAATGTATCTGCCGATTTAAGCTAATGTAATTTTATTGCATTGCATTACAAATAAGATGTACCTAATAAAAATTTATTGTTTCTAAACTATGTGTGTGTACGTTTCTATGGCGAAAATATTCGATACCATTATATTGGTGCAATTTTTAATAATTATATTTCACTAACTTTATCAAATTTAGATACATTAATAAACCAGGCGCCGTTAGTTTAAAAAAATATTGAGTTTCAAATATTACATTAATACTGCAACGAACCATATAACCCCTAATTCAAACAATTTAAGTGCCACCATCAAACATGGTGTTTAAGCCCATCAAGTCTCCAAAATCGTATAAGTTTATGTGTCTTTATGTAAGTAAGCCAGGCATTACATACTATTTCTTATGAGTTTAGAAAATTAATTGAGTCACAATGTATTAAACTGATATTGCAACAAATCATATAACCCTAACACAAACAGTCAAAGCGCCACCAGCAAACATGGTGCTTAAGCCCATCGTGTCTCCAAAATTGTATACAGGGTGTTTTTTTACATTTTCGTTAAATTGGACAGGTTACTTGGGACATTTATACAAGTCGCCTGGTATAACGGCTTTTGTTAATTACATAAAACATTTTTTTTTGTTTTTATGCATAATAATTGAAATGGCAAATTTGAGAGAACCTTAAGAATAAGATCTCAGGTGACTGACGCCACATGTCAAAATAAGTTTCATTACAATGTAATAAATATTGCAACATATACTTGTTCAGTCATTAAACTTATGTATGTGTATTTATGTAATCCAGGCCCTACTATTAGTTTAGAAAATTAATCGAGTCGCAAATATTAAATTTATACTGCAACAAACCATAACTTCAAATACAAACAGTCTAAGCGCCATCGGCAACCATGGCGTTTACGCTTATTGAGTCTCCAAAATCGTATATTTGTGTCCACGGATCAAGAGTTAAGCCGAGCCGAGCTGTATCGAGCTCTGTAATCCCGCAGATATTTTAATGCACGCGAGGATGTTTGGGCAAATACCCGGATCGGGGCGATAACGGGAGTTTAGAGGGTATTTATATTAGTTACATAATAAAGGCCAGGGGTAGGTATTGGATTTGTTTGGTTTCTATTTTGAAAATTCTTCCAATAACATAATTGTTTTTAGTAATATTTTCTTCGGTTACCGCGAGGATTACACATGAAATAAAACTATGAAAACGGATAAACTCGCGTATATTAACTAATTTTAGGGTTCGTGGTCTGCGGATAGAACCCTGTAAAGTGTTCGAAACGTTGGAATGAAATTAAAATTAGTTAATATACGCGAGTTTATCCGTTTTCATAGTTTTATTTCATATTTTTAGTACTTGTGATTTCGCCAGATATAAAATGTTACATAACCTATTACTGTTCTACACCACAAAACAATACGCTTAATACAAATTTTTACTACTTTCGCAAATTGCACAGTAGGCTTAGCACAGGTTTAGTGCGACAATACAAGGTGCCCACGAGGAAAGGCAAAAATTCTAACAGCATATTCCTAAGACTAAAACAAGCAATAAATGTTAAATGAGT
The DNA here is from genome assembly GCA_025490895.1 of Thaumatotibia leucotreta. NCBI lineage: Eukaryota > Metazoa > Arthropoda > Insecta > Lepidoptera > Tortricidae > Thaumatotibia > Thaumatotibia leucotreta. Next base: position 42,503 of record JALPQI010003824.1, on the reverse strand, counting down.
TTTTGTCAAATATGCAAAAAAAAAATTTTTTTTTTGGTTTTTTAATGTTTTGAATGCCTTAATACACAATAAAAGTATTTTATTAATATAACTATCGCAAAAAATGCACTTTAAAGTTTTTTTTTACATTTGCTAGGTAATTAAAAAAAAATTGTTCATTTGAGATCTGTCAATTAAGTGTGACAAGACTAAGACAACATGGTAACAAACATTGCATACTGTGTAAGTAGGTACATAAACTGGTAATGTTAGGTATACCGTACAATAAGTCTCAACAGTTGCCTATTTCAGGCATGCAATAGGTACATGCATAGAAGAAAATGCACTAAGCTTAAACTAAAGTATTACACGATATGATACATTATCCACAATCATAATATTCAATGAGACTATAAAATGCTTTACTGATTAGCCACTTTCTATGACATTTTTAACTTCAAATTTGGTCAGAAATCCGCTGTTGAATTTTTTCCCTTTCCTCGCGGGCACCCTGTATATCACCGCGAGATAGAAAATCTATCCCTATTTTATTTATATAGTTAGTAAACGATTATTTATTTATTTATTGAATTACTTGACACAATCTTAATTTAAAAACATACAATATCGTCCCACAAAACTGTTACAACAGTTTGACTGTGGGAGCGGCAGTCTCTTAATTAATTGTTTTGACAGGGTTTTATTCGAACTGATTGTACTTAATGATAACTGCCACTAAAGAAGCATTACCTACTTAGCAATCAAGTAATGCTTCTTTAGCAGTCTCCTGAATTTATTATAATTTTGTTCATGTCTGATGGCTTCAGGCAAGCTGTTTAGTAAGTATGGAATACGCTTTTTCAGCGTTCTATCCCCATAATAATTGCGTATCCTTGGGACAAATAGTTTGCCAAGTGGCAAATGGAAAATCAATCTCGTGGTGACATACTGACACACACCAATCATGTGCTAAGCATAGCTTTCGTGTAGCTATTACTCTACGATAAAGCCAGGCTAAAACCTAATTCAAATATTCATGTAAACTAAACGTGCGTGTTCTATGTTCAGTAAAGCTTACGGCTTATAAACTGTTACATTATAATCTAGCCTGAAAATTACTTTTATAATCCTAAGCATGAGACCTATTCCACGTTGAAAAGTATGACATTAATTTGATGACCGTGAATTTGCTCGCTACTAACCCTTTCAACGTAAATAAATGACATTTTGTCGCCGATACAAAGCATCGCTACAAAGCGAGAAGCCAACTTTATTGGCTACAATGTAGGTCTACGAGCGTAGCTTAGCGGCACATCTATAATATTAGGCTTTATCCCAGACTAGGGTGGCCAAGGGGTTGCCATAACGTACTAATGCGATTCAGTTTAGGTTCGTGTAGCCCTGTCCCTTTTTCTCGACCTTAACTGAATCGCATTAGTACGTCATGGCCCCAGTACTGAGCCTTCCGATAGTGCATGGTAGCGTTGTCGTGATATTTATAAAAATCCGGCCAAAAGCATGTCGATGTTGGGCCAGGCTTAGTGTAGGGTTCTGTAATCTATAGTTATTCAAAAACGGCTGGGCTGATTATGCTAAATAAAAATAGTTGTATTTTTAACTTCATTCCGACGTTTCGAACACAGACGCAGACCACGAACCCTGTAAAGTGTTCGAAACGTCGGAATGAAGTTAAAATTAGTTAATAAGTATAGGCGAGTTTATCCGTTTTATAGTTTTATTTCATGTGTAATCCTCGCGGTAACCGAAAAAAATATTAAATTATTCTTTATATTATGCCCGCTATTTACAATTTCAATTAACTCTAATATTCACTTACGAATGTCGAACGAGATGAAATGTCAATTCAAATAGATGGATGAAGTAACAGTGGCAATGATTATTTCCTTAAAAACCCGAAAAAAAATGAAAAAACCTTAAGTTTCATTAATTTCTGAAAAAAACCCATTTTTTTCTGACATTTTCATCGCGGGGGCTAAAATTCAGGACATGTCAAATCAATAAGAAACCAAATGATAGAACTGAAATCAGAATCGGTCTCTCAGGTCAAATAAACAGGGTACTTAGAAGCAACCGTTTTACTGGGTTGAAGGCTAGGTAGGTAATTTAGACTTTACTGGGATCATTGGCTCAGTAAAAGGCTTTCTACGACTACACAAACATGGGTAAACATGTCTAGGCCTTGTTTATACGAGACCCGATTTTGAAAAGTTGGTTACATACAGTCATCATCTGCACCACCCTTTTGCAATTTACTGCTAGACTTAGGCCTCTCCTATTGTAGATTGCATTTAGGAGGTAACTATACTATGGTATCTATTTTTTATAAATATAATTGCTAAGTAGGTACCCATAGTTAATTGAGCTATCGTGAAGTAAGGCTGATTCTTGTAGATATCTAAAATATCATCATAATTTGTTAATAAGTTGAGAATTCACCGCTTCTAGCATAAATAAATAATTAAACAATAAATAAATATCTTGGGACATCTTACACAAATCAACCTAGTCCCACGGTAAGCTCAATTAAAGCTTGTATTGTGGGTACTAGGCGACGATATATAGATAGATACATATAGATACTTAAATACATAGACAGCCATGACCAAGGAACAAATATTTGTGATAAATAAATACACCAATAATGTCCTCGCCGGGATTCGAACCCGGAACCTCCAGCTTCGTAGGCAGGGTCGCTACCAACTAGGCTATATATTATAATGAAAGTGCGTTTCAATATCGAGCTGCAGCGTTTTAATCAACAAAGTCCAAAAAAAAGTAAATGAAGGGTCCACGAAAAGAACATGTCTAGATCGTATGAAAATCGGGGGAAAATTGTACCTTGTTTCGTTAAAGCTAAGGTTGTTTTTTCTTCGGAAATTTGAATTGAGTAGACATGTTTTTTCCGTGGACCCTTCAAATTCATTTAATATCTTCTTCATCAGCCTGTCTCAGTCCACTGCTGGACGTAGGCCTCTCCTAATAGCTATACTATGCGTACAGATGCATTAGGAGGTAAATGCCCATAATCGCCACGCTGGGCAAACGGATTGGTGATCGCAGTAATGTGTCCACTATGATGACGCTGCTGCCCATCATCAATCTTGTATCAAAGGATGGTCAGTGACTTTTTAATCCCTTAGTCGGCTCTTACGACACCCGCGGGAAGAGTTGGGGTGGTAACAAATGTATTCTTACTGCCATCACCACGCACGCGGCCTTCATTTACATTTAATATACAGTAGGGTGTCCCCTATTTTACGAGTTTTAGAAATTAATAACGCATACCCCCTAAATCGGTTTCTTTTACCTCAAAACACACTGAAAAAAAATGCAGTTCATTTCTGTAACTGCAACCCGTGCCGACTTTCATGCCATTTTCCTATACAAAGTATGAAAAATTACCAAAATTTTTTTTCGTTTTTTTTATTTTTTTCTATGTGGACAAACGGTGCCCTCCGGGTCTCAATGAAAAGTCGATGTAAACTTTGTAACCGCTATATTTAAGTACAAATACACTTGAACTCCAAAACTATCTCCCAAAAACTATCTCATAAAACAAAACATAACAAACAATCTTATATTTTCAAGGTAAACCTTTCGTTAGCAAGTTTGCTTTCCGTACAGTGCCATCTCTCGAACCATTTACACATTACAAAATATTAAATTAAAACAACAAATTGGACATACCGCCCACCAAGGACAGAATGTCCTTTCTAACCGCCCACCATAGCAATATTGACTAATTAAGACTTGGTGAGCATTCAACAAAACAACAGTACTCTACTCTCTACTTACATTTAGATAACAACAGGATTATTTACAACAAATATAGATTAAACAACATTTAAATATAGGCACTGCGGAAGTAAACAGGCTTATTAACATTGCCTCCTACTTATCACTAATTGGCAAAACACAAATTTTAGAAGTGGGGCGTTTCACAACTGAATTTTTACATTTCAACGACACCACTCTAGTAATTCCATCAGAACCGGGATGTTTAGTGTGGATCCTACCAAAAAGCCACCTACTAGGGGGTAAGTCATCCTCCTTAACCAAAACAATATCTCCGACGTCAGGTTCTTGTGTCTTGAAGGCCCACTTGTAACGCTGCATGAGATGCGTCAAATACTCGTTAGACCAACGTCTCCAGAAGTTTTGTAACATCTCCTGAGTGATCTGCCATCTTTTTAAGGTACTCAAATTACAATGCTCATAGTTTGTCTCAGGAACAGTTACAAGTGGCTCTCCTATTAAGAAGTGACCTGGGGTTAAAGGAACAGCTTCTGTTGGATCACCGCTCAATACAGACAAGGGACGCGAATTTAGACATGCTTCTATCTGGCTGAGCAAAGTGCTCATTTCCTCGTACGTCAAAGTAGATTCCCCAATAACACGTTTGACGTGATATTTTACCGATTTGACGCCCGATTCCCATAACCCACCAAAATTGGGTGCACGGGGAGGGATGAAATGCCAGCAAGTTCCAAGGATAGCTAGACTATCAGCCACCTCTTGTGGCATAGTTGATCTTTCGGCGTCAAATAACTCTTTGAGCTCCTTAGTGGCTCCTACAAAATTGGTTCCATTGTCACTGTACAAATTAGCACAGTGACCGCGCCTCGCAACAAACCGTTTAAATGCCTCTATAAAACCTTTAGAAGTAAGATCACTTACCACTTCAATATGTATGGCCTTTGTAACCATACATATGAATAAACATATATAGCCCTTAAAAGCTTTATGGCCTCTGCCTTTCGAGGTCCTCAGCATGATTGGCCCCGCGTAGTCTACACCGCTATTCAAAAACGCGCGAGCAGGTGTAACTCTAACGGCAGGTAGAGAGCCCATAAGCTGGTTCTGCAGTTTGGCCTTGTAACGCACACAAGTGACACATTTACGCACATACCGTTTCACAAGATTCTTCACTCCGATTATCCAGTATGCTGATCGGATAAAATTCAGCATTAGCTTTGAGTCACCGTGCAAAGTCTTCTTGTGCGCGTCGTCCACCACTAAATCCGAAAAGTGTGAACTGTGTGGCAGAATTATAGGTTCCTTAATTCCTTCGGATGCTTGTGAGTGACTTATTCTGCCATTCGCTCGAAGTAACCCTTGATCATCGAGGAAAGGAGTTAAGCACAACAATCTCGATGATTTGGATTTGATCTGACCGTAAGTACGTATTTCCTTAATTTCAGCTTGAAATTCAGTTGCTTGAGTTAATTTGACACAACATATTAGTGCTTCATCACATTCCCACTTATTCAAATGCTTAATGTTTTGACCTTTTTCAATAATTTCTTCTTTGGTGATGAATCTCCGACAATATGCTATCACTCTAATAAGTCTTTGCAACGAAGAGTATTTGTCCAAAATTGACATTTCTACCTGGGCAATGTGAACTTTTAACGATTGCTCTTCCTTTGTTTCGTTGTCCTTAAGCCTTTTATATGTAATGTCTTTATCCCACAGAAACTTCGGGCCGCATTTCCACAACTCCAACTCTGCAAGTTCTGATGGCTGAACTCCTCGCGACGCGCAATCAGCTGGATTGTCTTTTGTTGAGACATGACACCACTGCGAGGCTTCCAGTGTAGAATGGATTTCAGAAATGCGATTGGCCACGAAGGTTTTCCAATTGCTTGGATGCTTGTTTAACCAAGCCAATACCACCGTTGAATCTGTGTAAGCCCTTATATCTTTTCTTGGGATGTTCAAAACGCCAGCAATCTCCACTAGTAGCTTAGCCAGCAAGACAGCACCACACAGTTCGAGGCGCGGAATGCTGATTTGCCGCACGGGTGATACTCTAGTTTTGGCGCTAACTAGGACGACATGGACTTCAGAATCAGCATTCACAACGCGCATATAAACCACTGCAGCATAGGCAGCATTGGACGCGTCTGAGAAGCCGTGCAATTCTGTGACGACATTGTCGGACCTTGTGAACATCCACCGTGGAATCCTGAAGTCGGTGAGTTGAGCTAGTTCATCACGGTAAGTATACCAATCTTCCAATATACTCGTTGGTGGTTCTTCGTCCCATCCTGTCCCCGCTATCCACAATCGCTGAATGAATATCTTAGCTTTTATTACGCATGGAGCTATCCATCCCAGGGGATCGAATAACCGCGCAACGTCCGATATAATATTTCTTTTGGTTACAGGTGCAGATAGCGGCGACAACTTCACCGAGTATTGGAACTCGTCGCGACTTCGATTCCAGGTAAGTCCAAGTATCTTTACTATATTGTCCTCTTTAAATTCCAGTATTTTAGCTTGCTTGTTATCTTCTCCATTTCCTGATTGATCTACTATTTTCATTAATTCATCTTTGTTAGTCGCCCACTTTTGCAGAATGAATCCACCTTCTTTTAAAAGTGCATTCATCTCGTGGTATAATTTTATTCCCTCTTCTATTGTCTGGCCACCGGTCATCAGATCATCCATATAAAATTCCTTTGCGACCTTCTCTGATGCCATCGGGTATGCTTCCTTATGATCTATCGCGACTTGATTTAACGCCTTCACTGCCAGATATGGAGCAGACGCTGTGCCGAAGGTAACTGTCAGCAGTTTGTAGTCTTGTATGTTATCTTCTGGACTGCTTCTCCAAACTAGGCGTTGAAAATCGCAATCTTCTTCTGCTACTTTCACCATTCGATACATTTTCACAATGTCTGCTATTAAGCATACTGGATGTTTTCTCCAACTCATGATCAAATGTCGCAAATCAGGTTGCAGTCTAGGCCCAACCATTAAACTGTCATTCAACGATACGCCATTTTCATTCTTGCAAGACGCATCAAAAACAACCCTGACCTTTGTAGTAGTCTTGTCTTCTCTAATAACTGCATGATGTGGTAGATATGCTGATCTTTCTTTATTAATCTCTTGTTCTGGCACTTCTACCATATGACCTAACACTAAATATTCATTTATTACTTCCGTATATCTTTCTTTCAGTACTGTATCTTTTGTGAACTTTCTTTCTAGTGATTTTAACCTTTTTATTGCAATCTCACGAGAGTTTCCATTTTTGCAGGTTGGCTCCTCATCGCGGAAAGGCAATTTCACCACGTATCTTCCATCTTCATCCCTACGCGTCGTGGCTTCGAAGATGTCTTCACACCTCAACTCTTCTTTCGTTAAAATTTGTTTACCCAATAAAGGCTCGTTTTCTAATTCCCAAAATCTCTTAATTATTTCATTGTCCTCTACTTGTGTATGGAAAACGGATATATGACTTTCAGTACTTTGATCCGTTGGCCCAGATAGTATCCAGCCGAAGGCAGTGCACTGAGCTAACAGGGACTCTTCTGGTCCTTTCAGTATACCTTCCTTCAAAATCTTGCTGTACACTTCTGCTCCCAGTAAAATATCTATTTTATTGGGCGAATCAAAGTCTTTGTCCGCCAAACACAAGTCTTTTAATTGTACCCAATCCGGAACTGATATTTGCCTTTCTGGAAGTAATGACGTAATTTTTGTCAATACGAAACACTTTACCTGCAACTTAAAGTTCGGATCGGATATCGATTGGAGATTTAACTTTACAGTTGCCTTTGATCTAGCTAGCAGCTCACCACTTCCAACTCCCGTAATTGTAAGGTCGGTACAAGTTTTCTGCAATCCTAACCCTTGAACTGTGGCCTCTGTTACAAAAGAGGCCTGTGAGCACTGATCCAACAAAGCTCTGACTGGCCGATACTGACCTGTTTTTGATTCAACGTTCACGATTGCCGTGGGTAACAAAACTTGGTTTTGTACCTGACCTTTTGAAAAACAAGTCAATACCGATGTGATCTCATTTGTAGGCTGACTAGTCCCTGCATTTGAGGGTCCCATAGCCGCTCTTTCACCCGAACCTTCTCCGACTGATTGATCTACGTTACCGGAATTACCAGTCGGAGCACCCTTTGGATGAAGCAAGGAATGGTGTTTTTTCTGACATACCCTGCAGCTGGTGGCTTTTTGGCAGAATCTAACACCATGGTTGCTTCCTAAACAGTTATAACAAATTCTATTGTTGCTTACGAATTCGTGCCTTTTCTCATAATCCTGGTTGGCAAATTTCTTACAGAAACACAACTTATGTTCCTCGCCACAAAACTCACAGCTCATTTTATTTGTTATTACATTGCTAGTGTGCATCACCTTCACGGGATCTTTACTGGTCGATGCCCTTTGGTTGAATGTTGGATTATTTACATATTTAGGATCAATGAATTCCAAAGCCCGATACCTATTGGTTAAAAATGTCTGGAACTCTTTAAATGTTGGCAACGAATCCGAAGGCACATTAGTAGCAACATTTAACTCCCACTGCTTCCTAGATTCAGCATCTAATTTAAGTGAAAGCAGATGAATGACAATCAAATCCCAGGACGAAACATCTATACCTATATTTCGTAATGCGTTCAAACAATCAGAGGACGTGTCTATCAGTTCCTTCAAGCAACTCGCTGACTCGCTTGTTAAATTTCGCTGACTAAGCAAGCGCCTTAAAATGCAATTGGAAATATATTTTTTGTTGCTGTACCGTTCCTCTAGTTGTTTCCAGCATTGAGCATAGTTGGCATCCGACACAGGCGTGTGCCGAATCAATTGCTCAGCTTCTCCGGTCAAATAACCTTTAAGATATTGCAACCGCTGTACGTTATCTAAATCTGAATTATTGTGTATCATTGACACGAATAAATCCCGAAATGTGGTCCATTCCGTATATTTCCCAGAGAATGTGGGAATGCAGATCTTGGGTAATTTGACCAGAGATGACCTTTTGTTTACATTTTCATTTGCACTATTATTCACTTTATTTGCATTAGATTTGACCTTAAACTCCGCTAAAACATGTTTCAACTCACATTTATATATCATATATTTTTCTTCTGTTGATTCAAAAACATCCTCTTTTATGTACTTCGCTTTGTTTAATAATGCACTGTCAGATTTTTGCACTAGCTCTTTGTGCCCCTGTCTAAAGTCAGACCACATTTGTTCCAAAGATTCTAACTTACTTTCAACATAATATTCCGTTATACGGTCCTTAGGCGACTGTTTAAAATTAATTATCGCCTTACATATACGCGAGGACAAATCGGATTGAAAACTTAGTAAGGATTCCATGTTGAAACAAAACTAAAATAAAACGCCAATAACTGCTAAATTTGACAAGTGCTAAAATTAAACAGAACTAATTAACAGCTATTTTATAAACAACCTGAAACAATTTTCAAACAACAAGTTTTTTAATTTTTATTTGACGACACTTAGAAAATTTCGAAGTAAAATTTTTGAAAAAATTACAAGTGTTTGAGAAATTGAGACTTAGGCGAAATCCGGCATGGATTCCCCGTACCTCCGTTTTTTCGCTTATTTTTCTAAGTCCTAAATCTAATTAAGCTAAATTTTTGTCTATAATTTCACTAAGTCCAGAACTGCTTGATTATAAGGTTGAAAATGTCTAACAATTTTGATGAACTTCCACTGACTTTAAAGTTTTGATCTTCTTTGAACTAAGGTTGAACTTCGCCTAACAAAATAATGTAAATGTACTCACGGTTTGCACTATACACCTCTCACTCACACAAACTTTCCACCTTGATCTGCTGTGCTGCTTTTAGCGCCCTCTTCGCTGACCTCTTGGCAGTTTACTTGTTCGGCTTTGCTCCGCTAGATGGCGCCACCGTCGCTGCTCTCTGCCGTACATGGACTGCCACTCAAATCGTATCCCTCTGAACAGCGATCCACTGCTACTATGGGAACGATATGCGAAAAGGAGCCTTGCTGCACGCACTGAACTATCCGATTCGTAGGACCAATGGACAAACGGTGCCCTCCGGGTCTCAATGAAAAGTCGATGTAAACTTTGTAACCGCTATATTTAAGTACAAATACACTTGAACTCCAAAACTATCTCCCAAAAACTATCTCATAAAACAATACATAACAAACAATCTTATATTTTCAAGGTAAACCTTTCGTTAGCAAGTTTGCTTTCCGTACAGTGCCATCTCTCGAACCATTTACACATTACAAAATATTAAATTAAAACAACAAATTGGACACTATGGAATTAAAATATACTACTGTCTTATAAACATTTTATCATAAAATTAACTTGATGAGAACAGAAAAACAATAAATTATTATCAACTTACTGTCTGACTAATTTTCTTCATAGTATTTTGTATGGGAATTTCAGATGAAAGTCGGCACGGGTTCCTGTTACAGGAATGAGCTGATTTTTTTTTCAGAGTGTTTTGGGGTTATAAAAGCCGATTTAGGGGGTATGCGTTATTCATTTCTAAAATTCGTAAAATAGGGGACACCCTAATATACAGGGTGTTTTTTTTCGACCGTTCAAATTCTACGTAGTGAATGTGTAGGTCATACTGACCAACTTTTACTATGGGGACAAAGTCGAAATCGCGAAAAAAAAATCAGCTGTTTCATACATTTCGGCCGGCGTAATGCCGCCAATTTGTATGAAACAGCTGATTTTTTTTTCGCGATTTCGACTTTGTCCCCATAGTAAAAGTTGGTGAGTATGACCTACACATTCACTACGTAGAATTTGAACGGTCGAAAAAAAAACACCCTGTATTTACCACCAACTGTTACTTTGGTTTCTTTCGCAAAGCCTCAAAATATGTTATACACATTCTCAGATTCTATTTCATCCAGTCTTATTAAGCAGTGTTAATTCCAATAATACACGATCGGCTCCAAAATTATGTGTACTATTTGGAACCTTATGCTGTGGACATACGTTCTGAAATGTGTACATATTTAGACATGACTGTAGAAAGTACACCAGCCTGTACGAGTAATCTGTATGCATCCGCTCACTTATTTACACTTTGTGGAGACAAATGGCGGACTTAATGAGAAACGGTAATCTCCGCCAGCGAAATGAAATGTTGGATTAAGAATGTTAACACGGTTCTTTTTTACGCTTGGCTAATTAGATAATTAATCTTATTATGGTTATCATTTTTACATCTGGCCCCAATTTCACCACATTGACAAGTCTTACAATTGTTAATTTACCGTTTCTTCAATCTGGGGCGTCTATAGGCTACAGTTACCGTTTACCATCGGAAGGGCCGGGCGTTTGACACCAACATAAAATGTAGTGGAGGAACTTTAATAAAACAGCAGCAATTAACTACTTTTTTGTGAAGCAAAATTACAATTGTCACAAAAAACATGACAATTGTAGCGAAATTCCGACCTATTATACCGAACCACATTTGATTTGAATTGAATTGAAGATTGAACGAGAATTGTACTAAACCTTGCGACAATTGTCACGGGGTTTCGGAAAATAAAAATTAGTTTATTAACGATTTAATAACGTAATCAGTAATAATTTTATGTTGGTGGCAAACAAGCACATGGATCATCCAATAATACCTAAGCGGTATCCGTAGCCTACGGAGGCCTGTGACGTCAGTAACAGTGATATTTTACAATTGTTACACTTGTAATTATGGTGAAATAGGCCAGTGATAATTTCTAGAGAATATTGTGAGCTATGACAATTTTTTTGTCATTTTGTTTGATTCGTCAACCTCCGTAGCCTAGTTGATAGTGCCTACGAAGCTCAAGGTTCGGGTTCTAATCCCTTAGAGGGCATTATTTGTGTATTTATTCATTATAAATATTTGTTCCTTAGTCGTGGCTGTCTTTGTGTATAAGTATCGATATGTATCTACCTATTACATATATCGTTGCTTGTCCCCCACATCACAAGCCTTAATTGAGCTTACCGTGGAACTAGGTGGATTTGTTTAAGATTTCCAAGGATATTTATTCATTTATTATTAACAGATAAAACTGAGTGGCCAAGCAGTTTATGTACACGCCACGAAAGCTGACAGACGTGGGTTCGAATTCGAATCTATACACAAAATAGTGCGACTAATTACAAAACACAATTCAAAGTATTAAAAAAAATAATTTGATTTTCTTCATAAAACTTGGAATCGAGGTGTTACTTGGGAGTTGAAAACTAAGTAAGTATTTAAATTGTATAAGAATAATATTAGACTCTGGCTTAATTCAATTGTCAAATATTTGCACTTAGTCTGAAGTCTAGACAACATTTTAAATAAGATATAATTTACAATTCATGTAGAAGATAATTACGTATTTTTAATTTGTTTTGATATAAGTTATTACTAGCAGCTTATAAAAACTACTCGAGTATTTCAAAATTCCATATATGTTTGCTTTTTACCTACGCTCCGAGTAAAAAAGCGGTAATATAATATGAACAGATAGATATTAAAATTATATAACGGTAGAAAATATGCCATTTTATGTCGAAGCTTATATAATTATAAGTTTTTAAGTTAATGTGGTTATTTATATAGTATGACAGGAAACAGGATATTTACCATGTAAATTATAATTACTGAGCACAGATGTCATATATACCATAGATCAAGCAAACGTATCTACTTAGCGTGTCAAATGAACTCAGTAAAATCTACTGAGTTGTCAGTCTTTAATCGCAGCTTGCAGCTTTCGGGCGTTAAATTTTGTAAGTTGAAGTTAACAAAAACATTAATGATGCCTCCTGAAGTAATATTAATTGCAACAACACAAACAAATATGAATACTCAAGGGCCTGAGACATATTTAAAATCATAGGCAAGTATCAACTTCAGTACAAAATCTGACACGCTCGGCCGCCATACAAATGAATGAACTTGTTTCTTCTATCCAAATCTAATTCTGTGTTACCGAGCACTCAATGTTTCGGCACTGAGGTAAATGCCATCTTCACAGAATAACTGATCGGGTGCTCAATAATTACAATAAATTACATGGTTAATATCCCGTTAAGTCATACTAGTATTTTTTTATTATATTTATTTAAAAGTGTGCACCTTACCTAATTTTTAAATAAGTTCAACTTATTATTAAATTGGTCCATCAAACATTTGAAATTGGCTATCTTCTATAACCATTTGTCAAAGATGTTGCGCCGAAATATGCGTGGTGTTAAGACAAGCGCTATGTCCTGCCCATCTTGGCACAATTGAACAATTGATTTTGGGGGCATTTTTGAGCTAGCGTTAGACGTCCATGTTATATATGGTCGCAGCCCCAAGGTAAGCTCAATTAAGGCTTGTGGTTTGGGTACCAAGCGACGATAGGTATAATATAATATTTATGTCATACTAATAAAAATTATTAAACATTTTGCTGTGTACTCGTAGTGCCATAAAAACCCTCAAAGCAAACCTAGGTCACCTAAAAGTCGCGCCAGCTCAAGACAAACAGACAAACTCAGCATCCGACAACTGCGCCATAAACCTGTTTTATGCCGCAATAACCTCCCCCCTCTTCTCGCCCCGTCTCGCCCCTCGTCACCCCCAGATTGCAGCAAGTCCGCTATTAGGGTGAAATTTTAAAACGGCGAGTTTTATGACCCTGGGGCGAGTTTGAATCTCGAGAATCTACAAGGGGAATTCAAAGTCGGAATAGCCGATTTGATTTTAATTAAATATGAGTAAAAATTGAAACGTAGTAAGACTATATGTAACATACATACACAATATACACATACATACAAGCTTGGATTTTTTTTTAATAATGACGTGACGATAGGCAATCAAAAGAATACGGTTCAACTGTTGGTGAACAGTAAATCTATCTAAAGGTGCATTCAGACCAAACGAGCATTCGCTATTCTATCCCCACTCTACGAAATCAACGAATCAAGTTTTGTGTAACGATCGAATTTCGTAGAGTAGGGGGCTAGAATAGCGAATGCTTGTTTCGTCTGAATGCACCTCAAAAGGTTATACTGCAGATGTGCTATTTTGTTTTACGCGTTTAAAAATAAAAGTTATTTTAGAATCACCAAGCATACGGCCTAATTAATGGTAAGTATCTACCGTAGGCCATAGACACCTGCAACTCCAAAGGATCGCGGAAAACCTATAATAACGTTATAATAACGCCTCTCTGTCACATGAATGACACAATAAATCAAAGACCGATCAAAATGATGAACCGACATTTTTACATTTGAATAAACCTCCAAGATGTTTAAATTTAATTTAACGAGGTCCTTGTAGCGTTTAAAAGTTCTGGTACATTAAAATATCATTAAGAAGCTTCTGATGAAAGTTGTGGAAACATGGCCCTGGTCCTTAAACTACGTCCTAAAAGAGAGAGGGCGCTGTCAATATCTCTCTTTGTATGGTAAGACACAGAATACTACACGAAAATTAATTTGATTTGTTTATTTATGTAATCCATGAACTCATGAAAAACATCATCATCATATCAGCCGAAAAACGTCCACTGCAGAGCATAGGCCTCACCAAAAATTGCCACAATGACCGTTCCTGTGGGTGGCACATCCAGCGGACTCCTGCGACCTTTACCAAGTCATCAGGCCACCTTGTGGGGGGCCTACCCACGCTGCGCCTTCCGGTACGTGGTCGCCACTCGAGAACCTTCCCGCCCCAACGGCCATCTGTTCTACGCGCAATGTGCCCCGCCCACTGCCACTTCAGTTTGTGATTCGGAGAGCTATTTTGGTTACTTTGGTTCTGCTGCGGATGGTCTCATTTTTAATCCGATCACGCAGAGAGACTCTTAGCATAGCTCTCTCCGTTGCCCTTTGGGGGACTTTGAGTCTTCTTATGAGGCCCATTGTAAGCGACCACGTTTCAGTACCGTATGTCATCACTGTCAACACACACTGATCAAACACTTTCGTCTTCAAACACTGCGGAATATTAGGCGAATATATGTATGTGTCGTAGCTTCCCGAATACTGCCCAACCGAGTCGGATTCGACGATTGACCTCTTTCTCGAAGACACAGATTAGAATACTTCACCAATATTAATTCGATTTTATTTTTATTTTTTATTTATCGTATGGCAATTATATTACACTGTTGTACATCAATTGTTATCTTATAATTTATATTTACATCTCTCCAAGTAAGTAGCAGCTGACCTCGTAACATTTTTAAGGTCTTCTACCGGGCCTTCGATTTTTTTTAGTGGGCACTCCAAGACAATATGTCGCACAGTTTGCTTTTGCATATTTATGTAACACATGAACTCATAAAGACATACAGCTTGGATACTTGATACGGGCGAATAATTAATCCAGCTTTAATATCTGATCCTACGAGTCGTAAAAGATAATCATATTGTTAAATTTTGTTGTTAATTAGGTGTAATGATTTTTCTAAAGTGCAACCCAGCAGCAATGTATGCCGGTCAACTGACATGAGAGTCATAATTATGACGTTTAGATACTTATGTCTACTTTAAGTAAAGTGGCTATCAGTGGAGGCAATACATTGCGTGCTCAATTATTTTGAATGAAAAAAATACCTTAATTTCTTAAAGAAATTTATGTAAACAAGTTCACTAGGTCCGATAGTAATCGCCACTGAAATATTCGCCCGTATCCAATACACACGCTGTATATGCATCATATATTCTTGACTCTATTTATAACATGTCAGAATTCAAATTTGAATAAATATTTGTCAAGGTACAAAGTATAAATGTCGAAAACGCCTTAACGCATTCTCTACCAGCCAACCATTGGCTGGTAGAGATATAGGCTACAGTTACCGTTTACCATCAGAAGGGCCGTGTGTTTGTTTGCTACCAGCATAAAATGTAACACAGGAACTTTAATAAATCAGCAATAAATAACTACTGTTTTTGCGAAGCCAAATTACAATTGTCACAAAAACACGACAGTTGTAGCGAAATTCCGACTTATGTCGAATCTCGTGTCAAGATTGAATGAGAATTGTACTGAACCTTGCGAAAAATTGTTACGGGTTTTCGGAAAATAAAAAGTAGTTTATTAATGATTTAATAACGTTATTAGTAATAATTGTATGTTGGTGGCAAACAAGCACATGGACAGTCCGATAGTAAGCGGTGGCCGTAGCCTACGGAGGCCCGTGACGTCAGTAACAGTGATATTTTATAATTGTCACACTTGTAATTATGGTGAAATAGGCCACTGGTCGGTCGATATATCTGATGGCAATCGCAGCACAAAAATCTAACCAATCCATCATAAATGTCCTATTTCCTTAACATGGTAATTATTAGAAAATTATGGTATCATTCCATTATTCATAACTCCATTCTTTATCTAAAAGTAACATCGGCATGTATTCTTTACTAAGATATGGTTTACGTTGTTTATAATATATCAACATATCGTCGGTAAACCAACACGTAATGAATAAGCAACATTAAACCAAATTGTTAACCAAAGCAAAAAACTTTCCGTTTTCTGAAAAAAAAATCTATTGTCGGTCCATTTCTATGCATAGATCTTTAAAACCACGCAACGTATTTTAATGCGGTTTATTAAATGAATGAATGATGAATGATGATTAAGAATGATTCGAGACGAAGATTTTAGAATCAACATTGCGGCTATACAAAACCTTCACGATAGTTAAGTTAATTAAATAATAAATAAATATCTTGGGACATCTTACACAAATCGACCTAGTCCCATGGTAAGCTCAATTAAAGCTTGTGATGTGGGTACCAGGCAACGATATATACAGGGTGGCCAATTCAAATCAGTCAGTATAGGCAAATCGATAACTATAAGACTTACGAAGATCTGTTCTTAGGAACCATGTCATCGATTTTAATATTAAGGAAAACTGCGTTCATAAATATGGAAAAAAAAACTTTTTTCCTTAAAATTTACACAATAAACACCTAGTAAAATAAATTTAAGTACGTGAAAACAATGAATTCCATTCATTTTAGACATCATGTTTGTTAGAGACATTTCCTGCTTAAGACCTACACAAACGATATCTGAACAGAAATAGTACAAGTTATTTTTTTTTCAAAACAACCGGGTTCGATTCCCTAGCTGGGTACAGTGTTTTTTTAAAATGTACGAATGCAGTTTTTCTTTTTATCAAAATCGGTGACATGGTTCCTAAGAACAAATCTTCGTATGTCTTATAGTTTCAGACTTTCCAATACTGACCGATTTGAATGGGCCACCCTGTATAATAAATACATGCATATAGATACTTAAATACATAGACAGCCATGGCCAAGGAACAAATATTTGTCATAAATAAATACACAAATAATACCCTTGTCGGAATTCGAACCCCGAACCCGGAGCTTCGTAAGCAGGGTCACTACCAACTAGACTACGGAGGCTGACATAGAAATTTATATAAAAAAACTAAACCTCATTCCCTGTAACAATAGCTTTTGCTTAAAAATTATGCTGAAAAAATCGGATATCGGTATTTTCTCTACACAAAAGAACGACTCTTTTTTTCTTTTTTTTTCGTCAATCATTATATAAATTCTTTACAGATGGAGTATTTTAAAAATACGATGTTGGAAAATACGTAAAATAAATGAGTACTACATAAAGAATATAAAAAGTTTAGACATTTTGGGCTATTTCGTGGTTTTTATAAAAAACCGGTTTAAATTTCTGACTTAAAGATGCTGAAACAGAAATAGAACGTTATTATTTACATACCGTCTGCTACACTCATTATATTTTATTAAAAAAGGTTTTGTTGGTTTTAATTTAACCCGTTAATTGTCTGGCTAATGAATTAAAAACAAACCGTATTTGCTGACTATTAACGTTGTTTTAAATGGCTCCACGTAAAATAATAACACGAATTTTGAATTTTTAAGCAATAATGGTTACAAATAAGCATACAGTCACTCAACGAGTTACGAGGTACGAATTTCCTTTTCACACGTGTGTTGTTCTACGTTTTTCAGTTCCTAAAATATAAGTGGCCTAGGTATAAGTTTCGACCTCACAAAAAATGAACCATTTCTCGAAATAGTTACATTACGATACAAGTTCGAAAAACATTAAGCCCGAAAAGAGTGGACGTGGAGGTACCCAAATTAAAGCACGACCGAAAGGAGTGCTTCAAAGTCAAAGTCAAAGTCAAAGTCAAATAATTCTTTATTCAAATTGGAATAGCAACAAACTCTTTTGAATCGTCTAGATATGAAAACTACTTCCGGTTCGAACCCTACACCGCTGACCCAAGAAGAACCGGTAAGAAACTTGGCGGGAATTATTTTTTCAAACAATGATGGTACATCTTACAACTAACATGCATTAAAAAAAATACATAAAATTGATTTTAA
Source organism: Thaumatotibia leucotreta (assembly GCA_025490895.1). Classification (NCBI taxonomy): domain Eukaryota; kingdom Metazoa; phylum Arthropoda; class Insecta; order Lepidoptera; family Tortricidae; genus Thaumatotibia; species Thaumatotibia leucotreta. The sequence continues at coordinate 24,319 of JALPQI010003824.1, read as the reverse complement.
ATAAATTGAAATATAATAATAATAACAAGAGATGTAAAGTCTCTAAAAGTCACAACATTTATAAGTAATAATTTATAGAGAAGTAAGGTTTCTCTCCGAATAGGTATATAATAATAACATTATATAATGCACGTTTGGAGATGTATCGGGTCTCCAAGCGTAAATTATCGTAATTGAATGTCATGACTTTAACAAACTAATAATTAAATCCTAAATTACTCCCACGGTGTTTTATCATTCATGTAGTCTTGTGTACTATAATAAGCTTTAGATATAAGTTTACGCTTTATAAAATGCTTAAATTTGTTGACTGAAAATTTAGTAACATTTACTGGAAGTTTATTATAAAATCTTACACAATTACCCATGAATGATTTCCTAATTTTATGGAGCCGAGTGGCGGGTACTGCGAGCTTATGTTTGTTTCTAGTATTAATATTATGTATGTCACAGTTTTTCCTAAAATTCATAATATTTTTATGTACATACATAATATTCTCATATATGTATTGAGAATACAATGTCATTATATTAATAACCTTAAACTTATCTCTAAGTGAGTCTCTAGGGCTCATTTTATATATCGCTCGAATAGCCCTCTTCTGCAGAACAAAAATAGTGTTAGTCTCTGAATTGGCAGCACTGCCCCATAATAAAATGCCATACGACATAATGCTATGAAAATAACTAAAATATACTAACCGAGCTGTATCGACGTCAGTTAATTGACGGATCTTGCTCACTGCAAAAGCTGCAGAACTCAGTTTATTCGAGAGATTAGATATGTGAGGACCCCACTGAAGCTTAGAGTCTAGTGTTATACCAAGAAAGACTGTACTTTCAACTATTTCCAATTCCTCACCTTTCACAAATATACTAGCCTGTTGATGTTTTACGTTACTTGTAACAAATTTAATACATTTAGTTTTTTTCTCATTCAACATTAAGTTATTCATATTAAACCAGTTTACTACTTTCGAAATAGCATTGTTTACATCATTCCAAGCTTGTTGCTGTCGTTTGACTTTAAAAATAAGTGAGGTGTCGTCAGCAAACAATACTATGTCATGGTGGGTCTCTATGAGATGTGGCAAGTCATTTATGTAGATAAGGAAAAGGAAAGGCCCCAATATAGATCCCTGTGGTACACCCGTGGAGACCAATGACCCCGGTGATCGCTGTCCATTCACATCAACCCTTTGTATTCTACCGCGTAAATAAGATTCCAGTAAATTTAACGCTAATCCTTTAACTCCATAATGGTCTAGCTTCCTGATCAATGTTTCATGACAAACGCAGTCGAAGGCCTTGGACAAATCACAGAAGATACCTAAAGCATCTCGTGATTCCTCCCAGGCATCAAATATTTGTTTAATTAATTCGACACCAGCGTCGGATGTTGAGCGCCCCCGAGTAAAACCAAATTGCTTGTTATGCATTAAATTGTTTACGTTAAAGTGCTTAGTTAATTGCGATAAAACTATTTTTTCAAAGATTTTGCTGAACGTTGGTAGCACAGATATAGGTCTAAAATTAGTGGGGTCAGAAGTGCTACCGGATTTGAATAAAGGAGTTACTTTACTATGTTTCATAAGATCAGGAAACTCACCACAATCAACACATTGATTAAATATTACTACCAATTCAGGTGCTACGATTTCAATAAGGGATTTGACGACATGAACAGAGACTCCCCAGAGGTCAGAAGTTTTTTTGACATTGATGGATTTAAATGCCTTTATTACATCTGAGATTTGAATATGTTCAAAATTAAAGTCGTTACTACACATAGGGACGTTATCTCTTAATAATATAGTGGCAGCCGAGGGTGATGAATTTAAATCCTTAGTTATGGAGACTGGTATATCGGTGAAAAAGTGCTCAAATTCTGTTGCTACTTCTAAACTTGACTCTATAATTTTGCCATTAATTTTTAATTTAGGATCGTGGAATCTGTGCTTTGATCGACCAGTCTCCGCATTAATCACTTTCCAGGTTGATTTAATGATGTCGGAACTATTTTTAATTTTTTGGGACAAATAATCGCGCTTAGCTTTATTACAATCAATCTTAAATTTCTTAGAATATTGTTTGACGTGTTCTTTAAATTCATCACTCGTATTAAACCGCCGTTCCTCATACAATGCATACAGTGCTCGTCTACGTTCATACAAGTCCGCAGTTGCCCACTCACTAAAAGCAGATGCACCACCAACCACAATTTTTTTGGAAGTGAATATTTTGTTGTAATGTTTCATAAAAATGTGAAAAGCGACACGAGTTATGAATTTAGTTTTCGCACATGTATCGTACGACGTTTTTAGTACATATGGCCCTCCGAAGATTTCGACCTACCAAAAAGCAACCACTTCTTGCACTAGCGCGTTAAAAGAGCACCATCTGTACTGAAAACATATTTATAGTACAGATGATGCCTCTTTTACGCGCTAGTGCGAGAAGTGGCTCATTTTTCGTCAGGTCTAAAACTTCGGAGGGCCATTTAAACTAAGACATTTTCCGTAGAAGCAAAAAATCGAAAAACTTTCAGGTCCAGCTAAAATAAGGTGTATATTAAAATGCTCAAAAATACAGTGCACTTTCATTTTGTGTAATAAAAACGTCAAAACTAACATAATTATAAGAGGATTTTTTGATATATATTTTTGCACTTGACTATACAACACTGTCTTACAACCTAAAATTAAAATAGCCTTCCCAATTCCATTTCTCAAATTGCAGGTTTATATTTTTCCAATATTTAGTACCTACAAGCCCTCAGCTCGGCAAAGCTTGAGAGGCCATAAATAACATCTTATTTCAACAATGGCTTCATTCTGGGCCCGTTAAACCCAACTTTACGGCCTTGGCCAAATAAAACTCCGTCCGGTTTAAATTTTAAAGCTAATGGCGCGAGAGCGATAAATTCATTAAATAATAAAATTGCAGTGACAATGTTGCAGGAATGTAAATTGTTGATATCGTTATTTATTGCATCTGTTGTTATCAGAGTTTTCCGGTTAACTCATTTCAATACTACACGAGTATTTATAATACAACCATGAGTGCGTCACGATAGTAAAGCCTAGCGAATCTATCCGAAAATTTGAAGCAATATCTCTATATAATTTGTTTTTTATTTTATTTAATATCTTGGGACATCTTACACAAATCGACCTAGTCCTACGGTAAGCTCAGTTAATTCCATAATCAGAGTCGCGTAAATGATTAATAATATTACCAAACATTGTTTTTTTTAGTTAAGTTAAAAAAATAAATGCACGCAATGTACAAGCGCGAAATCATTACAAGTGTCTTTAACACTGAACTCATGGTAACGCATCAATAACGCAAAATGTACGAGTTATTTAAACCACTAGGTGTAACATTTTCACATTGTAACGTGAACTCGTCTGTTATTTAAAATCATATTTATTATTTCAGTTCACATTCGTATTGATATTATTTACTACCGATAGATACCTATATACAACCATAGATTTGTGACTTTTAGGGATGAAGAATTGGGAGTTTTAAATCACTTAATACAAGTATTCATTTTAATGCACTTAATAACAATGATGAATCGACAATAACATTAGGTACATGATTTAAACATCAACAGCAACATTATTGCAGCGATATTTTGTTTTATTTTATGCGTAAATGTATTTTTTTAAATGGGTAGGAGTGTGTGAGTTACTCACCTATTATTAAAAGTCAGGCAAATATTATCGTCCTGAAACCGAAAGCCGGGTTTTAAATTACAAGTCAAAGTGGAAAATAACTGCACCAATACAACCTACATAATTTCAATCCATCTTGTAATTGAATTTGTAAATAGCTAGTTGACACACCTGTCACACTTATGTACAGTGAGGTAGCATGTACAACACAAAACTGGAGCAATGTCACCTGCACGTATACTTATGTACACGAAGGCATTAAAAATAAATTAAATGAACCTACCTACGAAACAAAAAAAAACTGAAAAAGAAAGAAACATTTTGTACCCCCGCGATATGGTTCTCATACATGCTTTTATCTTTCTTGCTTTTCTGCAGTGCTGCTGCCCTTATATCAGGTGTTTCAAATTCCTGTCCACATTTATTTTAGTCATGGTGTACATTTCCTCCAACAAGACATTTTGCACGACAAATTTCTAAATAAAACAAAACAAATGCAACAAAATTGCATGAAACAGTACCTGTGCTCAGCGGGCGCATATAATATCGCTTCAAAGAAGCTCGCAAGAGTTCAAATAAAGACCAACTGTGAGTTTCACGGATGCACAGAAAACGAGGCTGACAGAAATGTGACTTTATCTAGACAAAACGCATTGCATTGCGAAGGAATATACAGATTATTAGGCCATAAAAAGGTGATAAAGTGATATGTACATCAAATTCCAATTGATTATAATATCGTCCGTTGACAACCAAAACTCACTAAGTAACAAATACCTACTTGAAATAGAGATCGTATCTAAGTTCTGATTCAATACTGACATAAGAGGTTGTTATGAGTAGTGACAGTTTTATAGTGAGTTTTGTTTGTCAGCCGAAGATATAAAACTGGGTATTAATTTGTTTCATTTAAAACAACGCATAATTAAATCATTTAAGTAAAGGACATAATGTCATAAAATGTATAATGAATATAATTAATTTAAAACATGTGTAATTTGTGGACCTTTTATGCAATTACCGCATAATTTGACGTCAAGTTCAAAAAACCCCTATCTGTGGATAGATGAAATAATTCTACAATTATCCATATGCATACAGGCCTTTTATCACCAATGGACTGACATATCAAAGGCTAATGAAGCTAAATACCGACAACGACAAAATATTAAAACAACAACGTTCTATCAAAACAATGTAAAGCCAAGTTTCTGTATTCTACAATTCATGTTACAACTAGCTCCTATGACGAAACCTAACACATAATGGGGAACTCGAAACAAAAGGCAGTCTCCTGTTCATAAAGATCCAATTTGGTGTGAGAGTTCTGCCGCCTTGCAATTCTTGCTAGTTTCATATTAAGGTGAATTTAGACCAAACGAGCATTCGCCCATTCTATCCCCCACTCTACGAAATCAACGAATTTCGATGAATCACGTTTTGTGTAACGAACAAATTTCATAGAGTGGGGGATAGAATGAGCGAATGCTCGTTTGGTCTAAATTGACCTTTACGCTTTGTATTACAGTTTTCGTTGGCAGGGGCCCTACCGCAAACCACGAACGAGGTGTTGCCTCCCTGTCTCACTTATGTACGAATTCGGGAGTGCGAGAGAGGCAACACTTCGTTTGCGGTTCGCGGTAGGGCATCTGAGGCTGCAAATACCGCTATAGGTACTTACACAACCTCGTAACTGCAACGCTTATTTGATGGGAAAAACACCCGTCTTCAGAGTGAAAGAAATGTTATCATTCCCATGAATTTTAACATCAGTTTTTACTGTAATTTTCCTGAACTTATTAAACAATCGAAAAAAAATTAAAATGTTCATTACACCGATTTGAGCAGGCACAATTTTAGTGTTTATAAAAACCGCCAAAAATCTATGGAAAAAGGAGCTTTTTAATCATGACTTCCTATTTTTATATTCACGGAGTTATCTGACGACAAAATCACTTTTTTGATTATTATGTAAATACAGGGAAAACACAATACAATTGGATATTAAAAAGGATTACAATTATCCTGTCAACATTTTAAAGAATCTATTTGAAATCAGCGTGTTTACTTTACAGTATGTTCTATGAAATTTCATACCCATATTTTTACAGGTTAGCCTCCCCTTAGGACCTCCATATAAACTGGTTATATGTGACCTGCATCCAACGTCCAGTGGCCTATACCACAAAACTTTGCAAGATTACAATTTTACAAAATTGTATAAATTCTCATACAAAAAGTTGTCAATTTTGTAGAATTGTACGCTTGTAAAGTTTTGTGGTATAGGGGCCAGGCTGAGTATATGTATAAGTGTATTTTACAAAATGTGAAGTCACATAAATAAAAAAAATAATCATGACGTTAAAAAGGGAGGTATCTTATTTCATTTAGGTTCGTTTGTTAATAGAATTGGGGTCCGAATAAAAAGAGGTCATTAATTAAGTCGGGACACGGAGCTGTGTCAGCTTTAAGTCCGTCTGAGGTTCTTGGCATATTTGAGAAATAAAATAGTACACAAATTCGATATAAGAAATATGTAACGTGTAGCTGGTAAGACACACAACAAGTTTCCAAAAAGTGGATTGTGTCTAAGGATTGCTAATATTTTCTGTTTGAAATATTCGAAAATTCAGTTTCTTTTTTTGGGATAAATTTAATCTTCGAATATTGTGGGAAATTTAAAGAATTATAATTATTCGCGTTTTAAATGTAATTTTATAATAGCCTTGAAATATACACAGTTAAACAGCACGTTTGTATAGCTTATGAGTCTTATGACAGGCGTAGTTATTTATAAAAGTCCATGTTTGTAGGTGGCCCTTAAAGAAAAGGCTTATTAACACCAGAAAATAGTACATTACGACACAAGTACGAAAAACATGAAATTCTAAACGAGTGGCGATGTTTTAAATCAACACGAGTTACGAATTTCGTTTTTGCACGTGTCTCGTACGATCGTACGACATTTTTTAGTACAGATGGCCCTCCGAAGTTTCAAACCTGACGTAAAATGACACACTTCTCTCACTAGAGCCTAAAAAATACACCATCTGTACTAAAAATCATTTTTGCACAAATAGTGTAAAATAAATAAATATCATAATTTTGCATAAAACCAGCGTGACTCAGGGGACTGTAACCATGGCAATAATAGACAAAAAAGTTGATTCACCCAAATGATTTGCATTTCCCATTATTATAATAACGTGGTCATTTTCAATGAAAATTATTATTACTTAAAACGGGGTTAAGATTTAAATGAATTCCCATTGTTTTGAGTACCGTTCCTGATCCCATCTTACAAAGTAAAAAGAGAAGCCCCATAAAAATATGTAATTCACTTGGAAACCGGGAAAAGAATCAACTGTCAGCTTCCTATCTACCACGTATTTGTATTAAATGTCCGTGTCTGAATACGACACCGGTCTAGACGGGATTACGGTACAACCATTTGTTCCCGTTTTCTGGCAAGTTTCGTTTACCTCTACGTGTCTCGGGATACGTGACCACGCTCAACAAGGATAAGCCATGTCTTGTGAAACGTTACAAATCATACAAACGTAATACAAGTACTTGGGCGAAATACACATTTTGTTTGTTTGTCAAAACTCCATAGTAATTTGACACAAGTATCTGAGAGTCAGCGTTATTGTTCGAATAAATGTTTGTGTGAAATCGGGCCTAAGACCGAGTTCGTTTGATTACCTGCAATATGTACTTACTTAGTTTTCTCTAGTCTGCAGGTCATAAGAATATTATGTAAGTAGACTAAGTACCTACAGGTCCCAAAAGTATGTATTGTATATTCCTCCACTTTTATTCAGAGTGTAAATCTAATAAAAACTCTTAACGGGGGTTATTTTAGGACATAATAAGTACATTTAGATAACTTTTACTTAAAATTAGAGCAACAAAATTATCAGTAGGTACGAAATAATTCGGTAGAGCAACACACTCAAGTTTAACGCTCGTTGACAGCTAATTTCAAAAGCAGATTATTGAGATTACATAACCGCCATATAAATATCAACAAATGATATTGATAGATCAAATTATTAAGATTAAGGAACCTAGGTCCCTAGAGCTCAGTGCTTGATAATGAAGACCTAGGCTTTCTGAAACATGTCGTGCATAGTGACTAAACCTACGTGAGTATAACCATTTACCTAATTATATTCATAGTTATTAGGTATGTCTGACGTAAGTTAAAATAAAATTTTTGAAAACAATAATGGCCATATGCTGTCGGTTCAAATGTTTCGAATACATATTTAGTTAGTAGGTACCTACTTTTATAAAATAATCATTACAATCAAAACACCATAATTCACTACCGAACGACAAAGCAACAGTATATTTTATTTGAACTCATAAAAAGGCAAAGAAATGTTTAATTACAGTAACTAACTCGGGGGCTCGAGGGCTCAGCAAGGCCCTTAGTTGAGCCCCCGTCACTGGAACAAAGAGGCCTCTTTGTTGAGAAAGAACTTATCGCGAACCCTTTAATGTCAAAAGTGAGCCCTTTAAAAAGATAGCGCTCATACTCGTATACATTTAGGGTGTCGTGAGGGCGACAAGATAAAAAATCGGTTAAATGCGAGTCGGATTCGCGTGCTACAGATTCCGTACCAATTGTAGTCGTCACGTCATAACTGAACAGCCTCTCTCAGTCCACTGCTGGACGTAGGGCCTATTAACTATGCGTATCGACGCATTAGTAGGTGTCCATAATTGTCACGCTGGGCAAGCGGGTTGGCGATCGCAGGACTGTGTCCACTATGATGATACTGCTGCCTATCATCAATCTTCTTCGAAACTTAAATCCCTTAATCCTTCTGTCGACTCTTACGACTCCCACGTGAAGATTTGAGGTGGTGACAAATGTATTTTTATTGCCGTCACCTGAATCACCACACGGCGAATCGTAGTACCTTTATCCCATTAACAGCTTGTCTCATAATATATGATAAATATATTCATCAGACAAAATGAGCACTATAGATACTAATTTTCCCCCAAAAAATAATAGCTAATATTTATCTAATAGATATATTTTATTATCTTTCATAATGATTACAAAGAAAAGATTTCTTAATTGAATACATTTGCCTTTTTACTATTTTATCATGTTTACAATCTACATGACATTATGTTTCGTAATTCTTTTTATAAGAGGTTATAACTTAGTACATACCTACACGTAAAATTAGTTCCCTAATATGTATATACCTATGTTTTATATGAAACGTCTATGTGAAAATATTATGAAAACATGTCTGAATTCTCTCATTTCATATGATATGCAAAACATAAATTCTCCCGACTTTCTTTATAAAATATTCTTTAGAATAAATATTATGAAATTGCAAACTCATTTCAGTTTTCTTTTAAACAGCGAACGAGGAATGAGTTAAAGCCAAAGGAGTCCAACGGTCTTTCAGCAATATACGAATAGACATACATTTTTAGCAGAAAGAAATGACAAATCATTGTACTAGTGTGAATTAAAAATGATTCGTATATTAAGGTAATATATTTTATGCAAAGAACGGTAAATAACATAAATAGCTTGTGAAAATGCTTCACGACACCACAATATAATTAAGCTGATTATTTTATATATAATCCTTGAATTACTTAACAAAAAAAAGCGAAGTGAAAACTCGGATTTAACGATCTTTTTTTATAAATTGAGACCTTTTGTTTGTGATAATTTTATACCAATCATCAGTGGACTCCTAACATTTGACATCTTTGACACATCGTGAAATACGTTCGTAGATATATTTCTACGTTGATACTAATAATTTTAACTTAAAATGTATGTGAACTCAAGGTTTAAGGTTTTAGGTTTGCAATAAAAACACGATTTTGTTCTAAAAGTGCGTGAATATGGAATAATGCAAGTTTCAGCCCAACGGCCGGCAAACAGCACATTGCCGGCCGCTGCGCCAAACTATGTTGCCGCCTGTCGGCTCCGTTGAGCAGAAAAATAGTATACACATCTCGGCCGTTAAATGGGAAAGCCTGGGATCATATGTTTGTCGGCCTCAGCTTCGCCTTGGCCTATAATTACACGTCATTCGAGATATTTTCCACTTAAACGGCCTTGGCATGTAGTCTACTATTTTAGGATTGCTTACTTTTTTAGGGTTCCGTAGCCAAAATGGCAAAACCGGAACCCTTATAGATTCGTCATGTCCGTCTGTCCGTCCGTCCGTCTGTCCGTCTGTCACAGCCGATTTACTCGGAAACTATAAATGCTACAGTAACGAAATTTGATAAGGATATGTGTTGTATCAACCGCTATAGGATTATATTACTAAATTGTAAAAAAAACCATTGGGGTGGGGGCTTTCCATACATGTAACTGAGGGACAGAAAAAAAAATTTAGTTGTATATAAGCGTGTGGGGTATGCATAGAAAGGTCTTTGAAAATGATATGAAGGTTTATAAATCCTATTTTTATTTAAGCAAATCGTTTTCGAGATATCAGCTCTCAAAGTCTGAAAATGTGTCCCACCCTCTATTTTTTAAACTACGCGATATAAAATTCTAAAAAAAATATATGTTATGCACATTCATAAACTCTATCAACGATTTTTGGTTTAATTAAATTATCTCCTATAGTTTTTGAGGTAGGCTGATTTAACTGTATTTTTTTAATAATAAATTGATAATGGTACGGAACCCTTCGCGCGCGAGCCCGTTTTTTTATTGTAACTTTAAAATAAATGTGCATTATTTTTTTAAACGTTTTAAAAACATTCCCTTGAAAGGATTAATGTTACATTTTAATAACCACGTCAGTTATCCAAATTTCGACGTATTGTACAGATATTTACGTTCTCCACAACCTTCTATAAATAAGCAAACGGCTGTAGCAGCTTATCTCGCACCTGCTAGAATTTTAATCGCCATCGCGTGAGAGGCCGAATAGCTGGAAACCAGATTTGGGGCGCAACCGTTCTCTGAACTTCGTATTGATATTTATCACTAGATACATGCATCTAATGGAAATTCCATAATCTAAGAATAGTACATTACGATACAAGAGCCATATTTTTTTTTCAAAGTCGTCCCACTTTTTAATATCGGTATTTTTATATAATTTTTACTCAGAATCTCGAGCTTTTTCAATCCTAATATAGGAATAAAATGTTATCCCAAAATTCAGATACATTTTTCGAAGTTTACATTCCGTAACCCCTAGCCGTGAGCATAAAATAGTACATTACGACAAGGAAAAATAGTACATTACGAAAAACATTTTTGCACGTGTCTCGTACGACTTTTTTTGGTACAGATGGGCCTTCGAAGTTTTGGACCTGATGTAAAATGAGACATTTCTCGCACTAGCGCGTAAAAAACGCACCATCTGTACTAAGAAAACATGTATATAATTTTTCAGTTGAAAATAAAAAAAGCTTAAAAAATATGGCTGACTTTCCATAGTATTTGACATCTTTGACACTTATCGTGAAACACGTTCGCAAATATATTTTAACGTTAATACTAATAAATATCAATAATTTTATATGTGAACTTTAGGTTTAAGATTTTAAGTTGGTCATAAAACGAACATTGTGTTCTGAAAGTGTGTGATTATGAAATAATTTAAATTAGCAGGTTTATTTACCTTTTTTCTACTTTAAACTGAAAAATAGTTTGAATAAAACCTTCAGCAAAATCATGAAAAATCGTCGACGATCACGTCAAAGACAACTTCTATTTTTTAAAACAAAAAAATAGTTCCTCAGTTCTCGTAGTCAAGAATTCACAATACTGATACAAATGCAAAAAGAAAGCTTGAGTGTAAGAAATGATTTCTTTACATAAAAGCGACACAGCGATAGTAATAAGGACATTCATATGCGAGAATAGAAAAGAATCTGAGCTTCCGAGTAAAATGGAATGTACGCACTGCAGTTATTTTCAAGAATCCTGTATGTGAAAAAATTATCTTGAGACTGATTCAGATATGAATTGCCATATATGTATAGGTAATAAAGTGTGTTTTTATTGATTTCCGTTAAATTAAAGGGAAGCTTCTTCAGGTCAAAAATAATCAATTTGTCTAAGAAACTAGTATCTTAACTTTTACTGTTATTGAGTTATAAAAAAAATAAGTTTAATGACTGAACAAGTGTATTGCAACCTTTATTACATCCTCATGAAACTTATTTTGACATGTGCCGTCAGTCACCTGAGATCTTATTCTTAAGGTTCTCTCACACTTGCTATTTCAATTATTATCTTATGAAAATGATTTTTTTTTACGAATTGTAAAAAAGCCGATTTACAAGGCAACTTCTATTAATATCCCAAGTAACCCGTCCAATTTAACGGAAATCAATAAAAACGCGGTATATAATTGGCTTTCGTTTATTTACCGTCACATAATCACTTGTCCTCTGCACATATGTATACTTGTACTACTCGTATGTCCAACTTGTAATATGACCAAGGATGAAAAGTGATATTACTGATCAGGTTAATTGAATTTATTGATCTATACTCTCAGCTATATCATTGTCAATTCCAAGCACTTTAGCAGCCAGTAAGGTACCAGAACGCAAATAATGGTTCTGGAAATGCGATTCGAACGGGATTTCAGAATCGAATTACGTTCCCAAATCGCGTAGCTATGTGCGGCATACAGGGCCATATTTGACTAGAGTTTCTTTGAACGACGTCATGTACAGTCGGCATTAGATATACCTGAGCCCTTAAAAATATCTAAAAATGCCTGTATAGCTACGACCATATAATAACATGGACGTCTAACGCCAGCTCAAAAATGCCCCCAAAAACAGTTGTTCAATTGTGCCAAGATGGGCAGGACAAAGCGCTTTTTTTAACACCGCGCATATTTCGGCGCAACATCTTTGACAAACGTTTAAAGAATATAGCCAATCACAACTTTCATTGACCAATCACAACTATTTTTTAATGTCGGTTTAAGTTTTTATAGGTTTACATTGAAATTCATTGCAGTGATGCATTGAAGAGGGGCTGACACTTGTCAACTAAACTTCAGGACCGTTTTTGAAAGGCAATTTAATATGGCATGCGGCTTCCATGTTTTATTTGTTCGTAGCTGTATAGTTATGGAAATAAAGGCGAGTTCAGATATTTTTGAACGCTCCGGAATATTATTTAATATTCGCAAGTGCTTTACGGTGAAGGAAAACATCGTGAGGAAACCTACATACACCTGCGAAGAAATTCAAGGGTGTATGTGAAGTCCCCAACAAGTACCGGGCCAGAGTTGGGACCACGCAAAATAGGCACGTATGATGTCGAGTTGCGGAAAAAAAAGGCCAGAAAAAACAACAACAACAACAACGCTCCGGACGGTACGATATTATCTGATGGTGAGTACCTATGAGTGTAGATTGCTGTGCTGTAAAACGCCTATACTTTTCTCACAGATTCTGGTAACAATGTCTCTATTGCGTATCAACCTACAACGGCCTCTCTTTAAGGTACATACATATAGACCAAACGAGCATTCGCTCATCCTATCCCCCACTCTACGAAATTCGTTCGTTACGCAAAACGTGATTCGTTGATTTCGTAAAGTGGGAGATAGCATGAGCGAATTCTCGTTTGGTCTAAATGCACCTTTAGCCTCTTCCTTAGCATGGAAACAATTTGTATTTGAGATATTTTTTATTTACTTATGTTAGTCGCGAGGAATTTAACTATGCGCCTTCGATTCTCGAAATTTTATATCATTTCGATTTCATTCCATTTATTACGTAGTACGCACCTCATCAGGTAAGTTGTTACCACATTTGGTGCTGCCGGGAAATGCTGCTTATCCAATGGACAGCCTACCGAACTGGGTATCAGAGTATCAAGTACTCAGTGAACTTGAGACTCTCAAACATCTGTTTGCGGTGGATATTGGGATTCTTTGGCCACATAGCCAGAACAACATGATACTTGTTGTGACAGGCAAAGTGTAAGGGAAAAAACCAAGAGGATACCGCCTTACACGCTGGAGCGGGCAAATCTGCACTGGATGCTTAGCCAAGTTGCCAATCGCTAACGCTTAGTAGCGTATCGTAGTTTTCCTCTCTGTCACTCTTTCATATTAGTGGGACAAAGACAGTTAGCTGCCTTTCGTTCACAATTGCCGATTAAGCGTTAGCGATTGGCAACTTGTCTAAGCACCCTGGTGGCTTATGTTGGTCCAGTATTTAAACATTTGTCGTTGTCAGCAGGCTAGTATAAAAAATAAAATAAAAATGTACATAATTATAATTATACGTTCTAATATAAGCACCTTAACATGTAAATAATATTGTAAATAATAGTATGCGAAAAATTGTAAATAATAATGTTTAGATATGTAATAATAATAATATATGTAGTAATGTAAGTGTTTAATAATATTTTGCATGCCTATATCATTGGCGAAATGTGCTGAGCTACTGTATTGCATGTTACCACCTCTATGTTTTTACCACATTTCACGCAAATAAATTTTAATTCATATTTAATTTATTTCATTTCATTATTATTTCATTTCATTTTTAGCTAAGATGCCCTTCTGCCATCCTATACGATAAACGATAAGGCGATAAGTCACGTGATTATGATAATGTACAGAAATGTTCACGTGACTTTTCGTCCGAATCTGTCATTCTCATACATTTATTACTTATCGCTTATCGTTTACGATTGCGGAATGGCATCTTGGATTGGCCTGCAGGTTCTAACTATTACGAAAGTGACGAGCATCATAAGCTACCTGTACAGGAAAATCTGCAAAGCCTAGTATAAGTAAGTTACTTTTAAGATTTGCCAATATTTCCATGTCATTACGGGGCTCATGTATGATACTTTTATTTTGTAAGATCCTATGTACTACATGAAAGAAATAAATTACTTGATCACTTGATTACATGCAACCGAAAACAGACTGAACTGACAAAAATAGTAAAAGAAAAAGTGATGACAAGTCACGAGAAGCATTGAGGATACTGACTTAAAGAGGAGGAGGTATTTTATGAATTGTTCCGTTAATCCACTCCTTATTTATCCAAACTAGCTTTTTTATTTAAATAAATCCAATGTAAAATCAGTTTCATGAATTTTCAGAACATACATACATAGGTATGTAAAAATACCTACATAAGCATACTCGTATTTTCAATTCAAAATTACTTTAAATGGATCCGATACAAAATAAAACTTATTAATTAATAAAACACTGCGCTTGGCCGGGATAAATGGAAAAATTGAGAAGAGAATTTTATAATAATTAACAAAACATTATTTTGTTAACTCTTTTTATTACTAGCTTATTTTATTTATTTTCATTTTAATACTTATTAGAGAATTTTTTAAATATATTTTTAACAATAGCTTATAGGTAAGTTAATACCCTTATGACCTAATTGCCTGAAATACATGAATATTTATTAACAAATACTTAATCTAAGATAAAGCTCTACTATTAATGTTTAAATTACGAATGGTACCTACCCTTTTATCTAAGTTAGTTTGTTTATCAAATGTCTTAAGAGTATATTTATTTAATAATAAAAGGCACATAATTTTTAATCCAGTCATTGTATTTTTAAGACAAACTTTTTACCTTACATAGCTACGAGGCGCGAGGACGCAAAAAGCCACATTTTATAAATTTTCCAAGTTAAGAGCTAGAGACCTATCTGTTTTGATTTAATTTATTAGTCAGTAGGGATTTGGTAATTAAACATCAACAAAAGACCACGTCGTAAGGTGTACCATGTGTAGATATATTTGCACATGAGGCCTACCCGATTAAATACATAACTTAACAAAATTCAAGGCCTACCTCGCGCAGTGTCGGCTTTCTCCCCGTTTTACACATTCACACACATAACACAACTTACACAACACAGCACTGCACACACCGTAATATCACACGAGTATCGAACGCACGTCCGTCCCAGTCGACGGCTGGCGCGGCACTGGCTGGGCTCAGCTCTTTTTTTTTAAGGCAACGGAAACTCGTTAGACTGCCAAAGTTTTTTTTTATTGTTTCATTCTTTAATGCCAGTTCTTGAAGACGGGGTAAGATTGGTGTCAACTGGTGATAAAGCGATATAAATACACGGTGAAGTTTAATGATGCTAAGTGATATGTTTTTCTAACACTATACAAGAAAGTAGGTACTAATATTACTTATGATTTTAATTTTTCTTCGTAATCTTTATGGCTTATTTCAGGACGTTAATATTTTAAGATGTGATAAATATAATATTTTCCTTGATAAATTATTAAACGTGTTATTAATACTTTGGATTGTATCTTCAATTTAAGTTTATTAATAAGCGGATATAATATTTTATAACCTTAAATAGTAAAGTCAATCTTTTAGAAAATACATTTATAGGTATTAAATTACAAAAAAAAATGTGGGATATCAGTGGTTCAGTTCTTTTTTTTATGGAGTCAGAAAAACAGTCTTGTAATCATCACACCAAATGACACAATTTAACATTAGCATCAACGGGTGATAAAGCTATATAATACTATACTATATTATATTGACGACGTTTAAGATTAATTACACTTGTTATCGTGTTTCACGGCAGTTGCTTATTGAATAAAGATTAAGTGATGAAGAATAATTACACGCCAATTTTAGACAAGGATTAAACCGCATTATACGAGTTGGATTGCAGGTTGGATTCCCGGTGAGGGCATTTATTTGAGACATCATCATCATTTCAGCCATAAGACGTCCACTGCTGAATATAGCCTCTTTGGACCTCCACACACAGCAGTTGGAAGCGACCTGAGGCCTATTTCTCGAAAGCTAGTAACTTGTAATACAAGCGGAAGACCTTATCTAACTAATAGTATTAAAAAGAGTCTTCGACTTGTACTACAAGTTACAAGCGTTTCAGAAACGGGCACCTGCATTTACCGTCTTACAGTGATCTTCATAAGATCGTCTGCCTCCTCTGTACTACACTGCGTTTACTAAACCGTGGTCTCCACTCGAGCACTTTTCGACCCCATCGGCCATCTGATCTGCGTGCAATGTGGCCTGCCCATTGCCACTTCAGCTTGCTATGACTTTCTTCTTCAGTGCATATGAAAAATATTTGGTTTTGGGCCATGGAAGCTGTCTAATTGTCTATTTGTAAAAACTCCCAATTTATCGCTGACCGTAAATACGGAATAGGCTCGAACGTTTACCCGAATATCTAATCACCTTTATGACATCGACCAAGTGGGATGTTTTACTTAACTGCTCTATCGTTAATTAGTACCCAAAACAAAACCTTGACCACTCGTGGGCCAGAAATATTTTTTTCTAATAGTTTTCCCGTACGTGGATTCACGTCAAGGCATATAAGGCCTTTATTGACTTCAGTGTGGGACTAGGTCGATATGTATGAAGTTTCATGATGCATTTTTTAATTATCCATTATTACATTTACGTGTAGCTTAAATTAAGTTATTCTTTGACTCTTTTCAAATAAACTCTTCGCTATTAAACCAATTATAATAAAAATCTGACTTTGTACACATGTAAACACGGGAAAAAGCGGAAAATGTTTTTCTCGGATAAAAATAAAAGCTTAACAGTTTTTGGCTTTTTATTGATCTCTGTACGTACTATAAATTCTATGAAATACGTTTTAGCTCGTCCGGAAAATAGCTTTTTCGTAGTATGCTTGCATAAAACACAAACTATTACCATTAAACAAACTATCATATTGTGTATACTACAGTCCCCAATCAGATATATATCAGGCTGCTCGGGTGCTCCCAAAAATCTGAGGCATCTATGTATTTCGGGATCAAGCCCCGTTTAGTAACAATAAGTTTTTCAAAAAAATGTATGTACACAATATCATTTGATATTCACAAGTGCTTTACGGTGACGAAAAATATCGCGAGGAAACCTGCATATAACTGCGAAGAAATTCAAGGGTGTTTGTGAAGTCCCCAACAAGTACTGGACCAGCGTTGGAACGTAAAATAGACACGTTTGATGTCGAATTGCATAAAAAATGGTCTCAATACAACAAAAACAACAGTGTTAGAGTGCGTGTTCAGATATTTTCGCGCAGCGTGGCCGCTCTGATATATATCATATCTGATAGTGACTGTACCTGGGTGCTTACACAAGTTGCCAATCGCTAGCGCTTAATCGACAATCGTAAATGAAAGGCAGCTAACTGTCTTTGTCGCACTAATATGAAAGAGTGACACAGAGGGAAAACTACTTACGACGCGCTACTAAGCGTTAGCGATTGGCAACTTGGCTTTGCATCTGCTGTCTTAATATTATTACATTTCGTAGCGCTATGACGTAGCGCGTAGCACCCTTTCCGCTTCGTAGCTGTTATGATAGGTCCTGTATGTATGTAGACCCAGTGTTGGATTGCTACGTTGACCTAGTAACATAGAATGCGCAGTTTTTAGGTTTTCCTAGTAAACTAGGAACCCTTGAAGTTTCGCCATGTCCGACTGTCCGTCTGTTTGTCCGCAGTATAGCTCATGTGACCGTTACTATTAGCAAAAACAGTAAAGTTTAGTATGGGTATTACATTATTGAACACGCTGACAAAGTGGTAAAAAAAATATAAGAAAATAGTTTTTTTGTACCTTCGTACGTAAAGTGGGGACATTATTTTTATTTTACTGTAATCGTACAGTTTGGAATATAGTCGAATGGGTTTTTGAAAGGAATAAACGTCTCCAAAAACAGTTTTTTCTTTGAGTCATTATTTTCCGAGACAAAGCTTCAGGATAAAAAAATGTCTTTATAACTTTGATCCGCGGGTCTGAAAATTATATTAGGCTTATAAAATACATTTAAAGAAAACTATTTCGAACGTAATCGGCCTAGCTGTGTTTGAATAACTACGGAACATTGAGCGTGGCCCGACATGCTCTTGCCGGTTTTTTTCTATTTTAGTAAATCGTTCGTTATCGTTCTCGGCTTTTTTGATGGTTCTCGTAGCATAAACCAGAATTGGGCTTGTGGTGACGGCAGCAAGAATACCTTTGTCACCACCCCAAACCTTCCCGCGGGTGTCGTTACAGTCGACTGAGGGATTGTAGTCATTGACCATTCGTTGAAAGAAGAATGGTGATGGGCAGCAGCGTCATCATAGTGGACACACTTGCGATGATGATGATGGCGATTATGGGCATGTAGGTACCTCCTAATATGTCTATAAGCATTGTTAATAGGAGATGCTTACGTCAATCAGTGGACAGAGATAGGCTGATGATGTGAAACAAGAATTATTTCTTTCTCACCGAAGTTACAGCGGGAATAAGTATAAAAGTAAGAAAAAAATGCTACTCAAAGAAACAGTAAGACGCTGGAGTGTACCTAAGTTAATGAGATCCCAGCCTTAAGGCCCATTAAATATTCAACTCTTGGCAATTATGAATATATAAGATTGTTGAACGTTTTACTTCTATTTTGGGAGTGAGTTATACACCTGGGTACGGAGAGGTCACAATACTTTATGTATTTAGATAAATAAAAATAAATACATATCTTACCTTTGTTCTACCTATACAAATAAAGATTTTGATTTGATTTGATATCTTGGGACATCTTACACAAATCAACTTAGTCCCACGGTCAATTGAGACTTGCGATGTGGGTAGCAAGCGGCGATATTTATATATAATAGATATAACATATAGATATTAGCTACATATATCGACAGCCACGACCAAAGAACAAATATTTGTGAAAAATAAATACAGAAATAATGCCCTCGCCGGGATTTGAACAAGAGACCTCCAGCTTCACAGGCAGGGTCACTACCAAACAAATACTGCAGGAGTATGGTTTAAATCTAATGTAGTTTTAAATTCCAAAGGTCCATAGAACCTTTCGTGAATTTTGATAGAGAAACTGAGGACGAGACTTATGTTCAGCAGTGGACGTCTTATGGCTGAAATGATGCTGAATGACGAAACCTAATTTACATAAAGGGGTATCATAACTGTCTCCAAACTTATTCAAGTCAAAGTAAATTAAGCATAAACTCCACAAATAGCCCAGCATCTTGAACAAAGCGTAGAACAATGATATGTCATCCCTCGATAAGGGGCGTCCGAGGCTTTGTCGGAACATTAGAATGGAATCTCGAATGCAAATTCGGCGTTATCTCGAAGGGCGGGGTTATCGGCAGCCATCAATTATGAAAGGGTGTTCCAAGCGCTTGAGCACAACCAGTATAACGTGTCAATAGCCCTTCAGCATTGTCGGTAGTGACTCTGCTTACGAAATGAAGGTCCAGGGTTTTAATCTCAAGTGTTGTTCGGTGTAGTGCTATTTTGCTGAAATATTTTTCGCCTATTTTTACTTCGCAACCAACATGGCAGATGATTCTTGGCATACCAACATTTACCTTATTAATTTTTTTCAAAAACGAATGTACGAAATAACATTCGATATTCACAAGTGAATAAAAAACCTGCATACACCTGCGAAGAAGTTCAAGGGTGTATGTGAAGTCCCCAACAAGTAATGGCCCAGCGTTGGGACTAGCAATGTACCGAGGAGAAGTTTCATAAGTTGCGAAACTTCTATAGAGAATTCTCGGCAATCTAATTTTTACAAGCAAGCTAATCATGCCAAAACCGTTGTAACATACCTTTCAAGGTATATTTTACGCCTTATATCAATTATGAAATTCATTATTCTTCATAACACTATTTTATAAATTCTCATGGAAACATTCTCATTGAGAACTTACTCTTAAATTCTCCTGAAAATTCTTGAAAATTTTCGAATATACTCCTGCAATTTTGAGAATGTTCTACAACTTGTACATTGCTGGGACTACGCAAAACAGAAAAATTCAATGTCGACCATTGAAATTTTACTTATATTTTTGGCATGAAAATCAAAATCTTGAGACGGTCACTCCCTATGATACGGGAAGTAAGAAATTTGATACTGGAATATATTTTTGATTTGCTGTGGACATATAAACTTTGAATGTGTCATTCCAAAAGATACGTTTGTCTATCAGCCAGCAGTTATGGCAGTCAGTCAGGGTAAGATGCTCCACATCATCAACCTATCTCATTCTACTGCTGGATGTAGGCCTCTCCTATTAACCATGCGTATAGACTCATTAGGAGGTAAATGCCCATAATAGCCTCGGTGGGCAAGCGGATTGGCAGTCGCAGTAATGTGTCCACTATGATGACGCTGCTGCCCATCATCAATCTATCAAGAAATTCAAGAATAAATAAAATGTTTATTTGAACAATAATAAATAAATCAGTAAAATTTCCTTACGCTACTTGTATCATAAAATTGTTTGTCGGATGTTCGTTAGCTTAGAGGTTCGAGTGCCTAAACTAGGTAACCCTGTATCTCAGGATCCGTTCCTCCTCGCAATCGAGCATTTCCGCGGCAGTCTATGCAAGCAGAGTTTGCATGAGTAGCCAAAGGGGCACTAACACTTCAGTCCCTCTTACGACACCCACGGGAAGAGTTGGGGTGGTTACAAATGTATTCTTACTGTCGTCACTACAAGGTCAAGATGTACATATATCTGATAGGGCTAGATGCTCCACCAACGAGAAAGTATAATTTCGGCTCTTGCTCGCTAAGCAAGGGTAACCCTCGTACCCAAGTCTGCAGGAAATGTATGGCTCATTCCAATCACGTAAGGCCACTAATTAAATTCTGACATTGAATATCGATATGTGGGAAAGTTTCGCATCCAAGTATCGTTGATTTTCCCCTTTTTAGAAGAAATTAGATGTTGATATTTGGTCTTTTTAGCTTTTCTTCATATTTGGACCAATTTTTAAACGGTTTTTATTAACTTCACCGCGTATCAACTGTCGTCGATGCTTCAAATCTTGTGATCGATTTTTCGACCACTTCTACTGGACCGAAATCAATAAAATTGGAAACTCTTATCAAGTCCCCATGACAATGCAATATTATAATATTTGTATCCTTGTATCCTCAAAGCCTAATGCTGCAGACGTACTGCTTACCTTAACCGAGAGTGTTAGATACGTGAAAATGAAAGTATAGTATGTTTGGCATAATCAAATACTAACAGGCTGATCTTGACTTCCAACTCCTCACTCCTGATGCTGCAGTACTGCCCACAATAACCGCAAGGTTTATCTTTTATAGATATCTTGATTTTAAAGAAGTTCTTTACATATATAGAGTAGAAACATGCGAATTTTATACTAACGTCCAACTCCTCAAATCTGATACTCCAGTGTTCCTACTGCCTGCCACAACCGCTAGGTTTAGCGAAATGTAGATTTTGAAGTACTGCTAGGAACATACGGATTTCATTATTATCATCATCATCATATCAGCCGTAAGACATTCACTGGTGAATATAGGCCTCCCCCAAAGATTGCCACAAGGACCGGCCCTGTGCCATCCGCATCCAGCGACCTTCACCAGGTCATGAGGCCACCTTGTGGGATGCCTACCCACGCTGCGCCTTCCGATACGTGACCGCCATTCGAGAACCTTACCGCCCCAACGGCCATCGGTTCCTACAACGGCCTGCGGCCCTCCGGCTGGTAGAGTGACAGTGTGAGTGGATCGCGTAGGTTGAGCTGTCGGGCCTGCGGCCCTCCGGCTGATAGAGTGACAGCGTGAGTGGATCGCGTAGGGCGAGCCGTCGGACCTGCGGCCCTCCAGCTGATAGAAAGACAGCGTGAGTGGATTGCGTAGAGCGAGCCGTCGGGCCTGCGACCCTCCAGCTGATAGAGTGACAGCGTGAGTGGATCGCGTAGCGTAGGGCGAGTTGTCGGGCCTGCGGCCCTCCAGCTGATAGAGTGACAGTGTGAGTGGATCGCGTAGCGTAGGGCGAGCCGTCGGGCCTGCGGCCCTCCAGCTGATAGAGCGACAGCGTGCGTGGATTGCGTAGCGTAGGGCGAGCCGTCGAGCCTTCGGCCCTCTAGCTGATAGAGTGACAGCGTGAGTGGATCGCGTAGAGCGAACCGTCGGGCCTGCGGCCCTCCAGCTGATAGAGTGACAGTGTGAGTGGATCGCGTAGCGTAGGGCGAGCCATCGGGCCTGCGGCCCTCCAGCTGATAGAGTGACAGCGTGAGTGGATCGCGTAGCGTAGGGTGAGCCGTCGAGCCTTCGGCCCTCTAGCTGATAGAGTGACAGCGTGAGTGGATCGCGGAGAGCGAACCGTCGGGCCTGCGGCCTTCCAGCTGATAGAGTGACAGCGTGAGTGGATCGCGTAGCGTGGGGCGAGCCGTCGGGCCTGCGGCCCTCCAGCTGATAGAGTGACAGCGTGAGTGGATCGCGTAGCGTAGGGCGAGCCGTCGAGCCTTCGGCCCTCTAGCTGATAGAGTGACAGCGTGAGTGGATCGCGTAGAGCGAACCGTCGGGCCTGCGGCCCTCCAGTTGATATAGTGACAGCGTGAGTGGATCGCGTAGCGTAGGGCGAGTCGTCGGGCCTGCGGCCCTCCAGCTGATAGAGTGACAGCGTGAGTGGATCGCGTAGCGTAGGGCGAGCCGTCGGGCCTGCGGCCCTCCAGCTGATAGAGTGACAGCATGAGTGGATCGCGTAGCGTAGGGCGGGCCGTCGGGCCTTCGGCCCTCCAGCTGATAGAGTGACAGCGTGAGTGGTTCGCGTAGAGCGAGCCGTCGGCCCTGCGGCCTATCAGCTAATAGACTCACAGCGTGAGTGGTTCGCGTAGGGCGGACCGTCGGGCCTGCGGCCCTCCGGCTGATAAGACTCACAGCGTGAGAGACTCGCGTAGGGCGTGCCGTCGGGCCTGCGGCCCTCCGGTTGATAGACTGACAGTGCAGGTGGTTTGCCTAGGACATGCACTCGGACCTGCGGTCCTCCAATTGATAGACAGAGAGTGTGAGTCCCTCCGGTTCACGTAGTGCGTTCCATGTAGTGCCGTCGAGCCTATGGCCCTCCGGTTGATAGACTGCATGGTTTGACCCTGTGGGCCCTCGGTTCGCATCGAACTTTCCGTCAGACCTGCGGTCCTCCGGTTGGTCGGCTGACACTGCTGACAGTATGAGTTTATATTTTATAGTCTCGAAATTCGACTTGTGTAATGTGTACAATATAAATAATTAAACTTGATTTTCTCAATAAACCAAATTGATTGACATATACCTTAATGTCGGATCTCTGTTATCCAAGGTATTGTATGAATAACACGTCCATTTGGGACACTTCGGGTATTCAAGCTGACATTTTTTTAGCGTCGGGTTTCTAAAAATATCTATTCAGCAGGGATTCTCTTCTAGTTACACATAAAATAATGTCCATTACGTTTACATATGTGTCGTGATCCAACCGCGAGAGTTAAACGATAGCATGCATAATTTGTATTGCATATTACAAACAACATCTTTGGTCTACAATAAGTAGGTATAATATCGGAAATACTTAACAATTGCACTAAAAACTTGAAAATAAAATAAGTAAAAAAAGTTTTAAGTTAAACGGTTTTTATTGCACCAAAAAATAGAAAATAAAAATTAGTTGTAACTAACCGTAGATGCTACTTTGTGTAGATTAGTCACGTGAAACTATTATCACTGTAGTCTTCCCAAGTTGGATGCTGAAAGCCACGTTTAGCGTCTATGTCAGTGGATTAAGCGTTACCTAATCGGAAA
>JALPQI010003823.1:0-70664 GCA_025490895.1 Thaumatotibia leucotreta | reverse complement strand
GTTAGTCAAGCTTATTCGCGTACCGCATCGTGGGTTCAAGACGTAAATCGTAGCGGCCGCCCTCCAATTAACAATAACATTGATACGGGTACAATAAATATTCCGCCTACAAGCGTGGAGGCTGCTACGGTTCCCGTTCAAGAAAGAAATTTGGGCGTAGAAACAAATTTTATTCAAATGAGAAATGTAAACAAACCGGCTAGCCCATATTTCTCACATGAACAAAATATTCCACGTCAAAATTGTCATCATTCAAATGATTTGATTACATCACATCGCAATCATGAAAATTCTGTACTACATCGCATATCTGAAAATCATGAAAGTCATCGTGATGTTTACAAAAATCCTGTGACATTTCAAATTCCAATAAATGATAATTCTAATTTATTGCAAACCTCTACGGATAACAAGGCGTTGCCATTTATGCCGATGACGTCTGACAATTCAAATAACAATCATTGTCACTTGCCGTCAAAACAATCCGAGCCTATTTTTTATTCGCAAAGATGTTCACACAAATTACAGCTTACGCCTTTCAGTGGTAAGACTACAGAGTGGCTAATGTTTAAGCGCGTTTACCGAGATACTCAACATTTGTTTACGCCTACAGAGAATCTTGTGCGACTGAGCGGCGCGCTGCGCGGCCAAGCCCTGGAAAGTGTGTCGTCATTGCTGTACACGGCGGAGCGGCCCGAGCAAGTGCTCGACGTGCTGGAGCAGACGTTCGCGCTCCCCGAAATGATCGTGCTACACGAGATCGCGCTCGTGCGGAATCTGCCTAAGATAAGCTTTGATCAAAAGGATCTTACCAACTTTGCTTGTAGACTACGCAATTGCATAGCAGGTAATTAGAAATTTAGAGCAGATAGAACATATTTATTCTGTAGAATTATTTCATTCTGTGTTGAGTAAACTGACACCGATATTGTACAGTCAGTGGAAAGATTTTGCGTACAAAAGTGACAGATCTATACCTAAGATACAGTTATTATCAGAGTTTCTTGATATCGAAGCTGTCAAACACAATCGTTTTGGTTTAGTACCAGATTACTCTAAACGTTCTGGAGCAGTTTTGCCAGAGTTAGGTAGGCGTTCTGGCGCAATAATGCCTGATTTAGATAGGCAAAACAGTGCTTTTAATTCTAGTTCAGGTAGGCGGTCCGGTACAACCGGAAATAATTTTACACACAAATTTACACGAAGTGAACACATACATGTGACATCTGCACGTAACACAAATACTGATTTATGTCGTTATTGTGACAAGAAGCATAAACTAACGGACTGTGATGATTTTAAATCACTAACACTAGATGATAAGTGGCTTTGGTTACGTGAGGCAAAAATATGTTACAAATGTTTAAAATCTAAAACACATCGTTGGAAGTCATGTAAAATCGGTCGATGCGGTATTGACGGGTGCGAGCGTTTCCATCACCCGCTCCTACATTCAGCGGCTGCGCCCCAAGTATTTAATATTGCCGAGTCTCCTTCTTCCTCTTGCAATAATATTGAACAAAAAAATTTTGATAAAACTGTTACAATTTCAAACGTCATGGAGCCTAACCTAAACAATGAAATGATAGATTTACAATCTCAGGTATTTTTAAGAGTTATTCCGGTTGAGGTAAGCGGACCTCAAGGAAAATATGATACATACGCCTTGCTTGACGAGGGATCCATGACAACTATGATTGACTGGGAAGTGGCACGCCACATTGGGGCGACGGGCCCCATGCGTTCTGTAAAAATTGACGGAGTCTGTGGAATGTCAGCAGAGAAACCTTATCAATATGTGAGCTTTTCTATTAAGGGTAAACAATGTTCTGAAACATACACCGTACACAACGCCAAAGCTATGCAATCGCTGTCACTGTTTACACAAACTGTCAACCAAAGTGAGATCACGAAATATTCACACTTGAGTGATCTAGTAGATGTTCTCACAATAACAGATGCTACACCTAAAGTTTTGCTCGGTGGCGAGCATTGGTATCTAACTATATGCCGTGAAATTAGGGAAGGTACCCCAACCGAACCAATCGCAACACGTACGGCGCTAGGTTGGGTATTTCATGGAAAATCGAGTAGCTTAACTAAGCCGGTGCATTTCATAAATCATATCTCTACCAAAGATAATAGTGATTCTAACATGGACCAACTCGTTAAAGATTATTTTCATCTTGATGCCATAGGCATATGTAAACCAGAAAATTTGTGCTCTAAAGAGGATAAACATGCTTTAGAGGTCTTAGAAAATACGGCCAAACGTTTGCCGTCAGGTAGGTTCGAAGTTGGCCTGTTGTGGCGTAAAGACGTCCCTCATATTCCTGATAGTTACCCTCAGGCACTTTCAAGGTTCCAAGGTTTGGAAAGGCGAATGGCTCGCGATGCCCAGTTTAAAAAAGACTATTGTGCATTTATCAATAATATGATTTCAAAAGGTTACACAGAAGAGTGTCCAAGGGAAACATACCACGATACTATGAACACATTTAAAACAAACAAATCTTTGCGTTGGTACTTACCTCACTTTCCTGTTATACACCCTCAAAAACGAAAACTACGCGTAGTCCATGACGCTGCCGCGAAGACTTTAGGAGTGAGCTTGAACTCACTATTACTCGCAGGGCCTGATCTTTTGCAGTCCCTATTACACATACTCTTCCGTTTTCGTGAAGGCTTAGTAGCGATGACAGCTGACGTGAAAGAAATGTTCCCACAAATAAAAATTAGGCAGGAAGACCGCGATGCGTTACGCTATATATGGAGGGATGACCCTCGCTCAGAGTTGAAAGAATATAGGATGACCTCCGTAATATTTGGTGCTGCATGCAGCCCGTGCACAGCCTTATACATAAAAAACCTTAACGCGAAAGAGTTTGAGGAATCTTTTCCCACGGCCTCAAAAGCAATCATCCATGATCATTACATGGACGATTTTTTAGGTAGCCTTGATAATGTACCTGAAGCTGCACAACTCGCAGCAGACATCGTGACCGTACACAAAGCCGCAGGCATGGAGATGCGTGGTTGGGTTTCTAACGTACCCGCCGCACTCGCAGCCGTACCCGAGGGTTTACGAACTCCTCTGCCTGAAAACGTACATTTAGGACCTGAAGCCTTCGTCAGGACTTTGGGCCTTATCTGGCATCCCAACAGCGACACCTTCAGCTTTCGCAATGGGCCCCAAATTCCTGAAAAGGACAATTTAACAAAACGGAAAGTGCTGTCCTATCTAATGTCGTTATACGATCCTCTCGGTCTCTTGACTCCTTTGGTTATTCAAGGTCGTATTTTATTTCAGCAAACCTGGAGAACTGGTATCGATTGGGACACTGAGCTGCAATCAGATATTATTAAAAAATGGCAAGCTTGGTCTCATCAACTGGCAAAGATTACAAACGTCAAAATTCCCCGTTGGTACAGATGCGGATTTCAAGATGAGACCATCAAGGACAGACAACTTCACACTTTCGCTGATGCAAGCGAAGAGGCGTACGCTTGTGTCGCATATTGGCGCTTTACGTTTTCAAATGGTTCGGTGAAGCTGTCTCTCATTGGTGGAAAGGCGCGTCTTAGCCCGCTGAAGCCCACTTCTATACCACGTCTGGAGCTCCAAGCTGGCCTGATTGCGGCCCGTTTTGCGAACACTGTGTGTTCTGGTCACGACATTGTCCCAGATTCGATTTATTTTTGGTCTGATTCAACTACAGTTTTAAGTTGGATTCGCAGTGACGCGCGTACATTCAAGCCATTTGTTGCAAACCGCGTGGGTGAAATTACAGATATTACCAACGTCAACAATTGGAAATTTGTGCCTGGTGGTTTGAATGTGGCGGACGATGCAACAAGACTAAAGGACCGTGATATCGACTTATCGCGGTGGTTCTCTGGACCCGATTTTCTATTGTTGCCATCCAGTGAATGGCCCAAAGAACCATCGCCGCCTGAAACTACGTCCATCTTGGAAGAGTTAAAGCCCTCTAAGATGCATGTAGGACTTACCAATCTGGATAAACCTTCATCGGTGTTGCCAGATCCCTCACGTTTCAGTGAATGGATACGCCTGGTTCGCGCAGTTGCACGTATATTTCAGTGCACAAATAAATTTCGATCTCTTTTGGCAAGTCGCAACCCAAATTCCAAAAGCGATACTAACCCTTCTTTACCCAAGCTTCTACCG
The DNA here is from genome assembly GCA_025490895.1 of Thaumatotibia leucotreta. Taxonomy (NCBI): domain Eukaryota; kingdom Metazoa; phylum Arthropoda; class Insecta; order Lepidoptera; family Tortricidae; genus Thaumatotibia; species Thaumatotibia leucotreta. Next base: position 66,475 of record JALPQI010003823.1, on the reverse strand, counting down.
CTGTCCGCCGCCGAGATGCAGAAGGCTGAAATCGCCATTCTTCGACAAGCACAGACTGAATCCTTCAGAGAAGAGCTCGCCTTAATCAGAGATGCCAAGCCCTTGCCCAAGTCTAGCAAACTGAATCCTCTCTGCCCAATGATCGACGAAGATGGCCTCCTCAGGCTGGACAGCCGCATCAAGCACATGAAAAACGTTGATTACACCACCACGTCACCCATTATCCTTGATGGACGTCACCCTGCTGTTCGTCTTCTTATCCGACACTACCACGTCCAAGCCGCACATGCATTTAACGAATTGGTGATCAATGAACTTAAACAGAAGTTTTGGATATTTCGGTGTCGCAGCGAAGTACGCATGGTTGCAAGAAGATGCGCCTTTTGCATCAAACGCAAAGCAATGCCTCAGATCCCACCATCTGGTGACTTACCGGATGTTCGACTAGAGCACCACAAACGCCCATTCACGAACACCGGCCTGGACTATTTCGGCCCAGTCGAGGTATCAATCGGCCGTCGACGAGAAAAACGATGGATAGCTCTCTTCACTTGCATGACGACACGAGCAGTTCACTTAGAGATTGTAACAAGTCTATCAGCAGACTCTGCCATCATGAGCATCCGTCGCTTTGCCGCACGTCGTGGACTACCTAGTAAACTCTTATCGGACAACGGCACATCCTTCGTCGGCGCCAATAGATTACTTCGCGAATTCTACAGCGATGCCGTGCAAGACTTTGCTGCCACCAAATGCATAAAATGGTGCTACATTCCTCCTGCTTCGCCATTCATGGGTGGATGCTGGGAGAGGCTTGTTAAGACCGTGAAGACAGCTTCTAGTAACATTGAGAGAAAGATCCCCAAGAGAAGAGCTGCTGAATACTCTCCTTCTAGAAGCAGAAGCGCTGGTTAACTCTAGACCTTTGACTTATGTCACGGAAAATGGGGAACTCGAGAGCCTTACACCATCCCATTTCCTGATAGGCACCTCCTCGCCTCAGCAGTTCCCAGCATGTTTAGACGACGGAGTATTCTTAAGACGACAAGAATGGCAAAAAGTTCTTCGTTTGTCCGAACACTTCTGGACTAGGTGGCTTAAGGAATATTTGCCCACTCTCAAGCCGAAGAGAAACATCGGAAAGCCATTTTCGAATTTGAAGATAGACGATGTGGTGGTAGTGGTCGACCCAGACATGCCCAGAGGTGCATGGCCTATAGGTCGCATAACAGAAGTATACCCGGGCAGAGATGGAGTGGTCAGAGTAGCTGACGTAGCTACCAAAGGGGGCGTACTAAAGAGGCCCGTCAGGAAGCTGGCTCGACTTCAAGGCGAACTTGTGTAGCTTCGCTACACGAGGGGGATGATGTTGAGGATTTAATATCCAATCTAGTTCTCGTAGCATGTAGGTTTTATATAATGTTTATTTACTTCTTCTATTCCTTTTTTGTCTATTGCCTTTTTTTGGATTGTTCTGTTCAGTTGTCTAAAAGTTGTCAAATAAAATCTGGTACAAAAGGTCAACTGCTTCTTTTTGCTCTTCTTAGCTATCGAATCCCTTACATAAGGGTTAGAATGATTAAATTTGTAGTGTGCAAATATTGCTAGTAACTTAACAGAACAACTATAAAGAAACAATGCATTGAATTTGAGCCTGATAGAAGTACGCTAAAGAGAATAGCTAAATGGTTAATGTTAGTTAACTATGTACAATTGTTTTGCAATCGACCAAAATAAAATTTTTAGTACAGATGGTGCCTTTTTAGGCTCTAGTGCGAGAAATGGGTCATTTTACGTCAGCTCTAAAACTTCGGAGGGCCATCTGTACTAAAAAACGTCGTAAACGTCGTGTAAAAACGAAATTCGTAACTCGTGTCGATTTAAAACACTCCCTATCGGTCGTGTTTTAAAACATCGCCACTCATTTCGAATATCATGTTTTTCGCACTTGTGTCGTAATGTACTATTATTTACTTTAAATACTGGAGATCATTATTTACTACAAATAAACAAAGAATTATAAAAGAAAATAACAAATTATAACTAAAAATATAAAAGGTTAACTGGAAGAGATCCCTTACAGGGATAAGATCGCCTTTGTAACTGTATTTTTTTTGTAAAATGTGTATTTTTGCCTGTGTTTTGTGTACAATAAAGAATTTACATACAAAATTAAAACTAAAGGTACCTATAAAGATAAAAACCTATTATAAAAAGAACACACCCTCCAGCAGCACAAAATATGTGGCAGTAACTAACTTGGTATGTGAAAAATAAGAGATCGAACAATCTTTTAAAATGTATATTCTAGTGTTCCAACTATAAACTTTAATTTTAAGGTCTGTGACTGGCCTGCAAATGCTGGCTGCGCCAACGCCGCTAGCGGAGAATCTAACAGCGGGGAAGATAATGCAGTCAGTGAAGAAACTGGTAACAGCGGAGAAGAAACTGGCAGCGGAGAAAATAACGGAAACGGAGACAGTGAAGAAACTGGAAGCGGAGAAAATAACGGAAACGGAGACAGTGAAGAAACTGGAAGCGGAAATGTTGATATTAGCGGAGAAGGTAAGTTGATGATAACAGAAATTATGGTGTTTTTCTTTGGTATACGACCTCTAATTTTTATAATTGATAATGACAATTTTCTCTTGAGCTAGTTGTGATGGGTGGCAGTTTTACAGACTCTTAATCATAAACAGAAGACACTTAATATCATAGACAGGAATTTAACAAGCCGCTATATATTGTTTGTCCCTTTCGATCTTACAGACATGTTGATAAGATCGAAACGGACAGTAAACAGTACTTAGCGGCTTATGAAATTAGGTCACGTTTATGAATGTAAGGGTAAGTTTTCTCGATAAGAATTGAATGGCGACTGAAAATGGGGCTTTATCAGCTCTTCTGACATTAGGAAACGTAAATAAACCAAGTCTTAACTATTCAAGCGCTGCGACCTTACATAACATGGACATCTAACGCCAGCTCAATAATGCCCCCAAAAACAATTGTTCAATTGTACCAAGGGCAAGACATAGTGTTTTTCTTAACACCGCACATATTTCGGCGCAACATCTTTGACAAATGTTTATAGAATGTAGCCAATCAAAACTTTGGTGGCTCGATCACAACATTTTTTAAATGGCGGTTTAAATTTTAATAGGTTGATTTTGAAATTCGTTGCTTTGATGCATTGAAGAAGGGGTGACATAATGTCAACTAAAATTCAGGACCGTTTTTGAAAGGCAATTTAGTATTGCGTGCGGCTTCCATGTTTTATTTGTCCGTAGTTAATGCGTCATCAACTTTTTAAATGGAGGACTTGGGTAGGCGTGTTTATTAACTGGTTTTATCTTTACTGATTATTCATACTTATTTATTGACCAATGGCGCGAACTCCACATGAACATTGGGCGGAAAGTCCATGAGAGTAATTATTTTGATTAGATTTGATTTAATGAATGACTACTTATCTACGTTCTTTATAATCAGAGATCGGCACCACCCGTGTCACACTGTGTGGTTTCTATAGTAACTTAAAAATAAACTTTATTTATTATGTCATGTTTTTGTTTCAAAAAATATGTTCGAGTGTGTGTAACACAGTAGTATTAAATAAAAAAATATCAGTCATATCCGTATATTTTTTTTACACGAAATACCGCCGTGTGGCACGGGTGGTGCCGATCACTGTTTATAATGAATTAAGTAGTTGATTACGTTTCTAACACCTTTGACAGAACAAAGAATGAACAAGATAGGCATAACTTTTAAACCTCCGCATATGAGGTGAAAAATGTTTATATGAAGGGTCCACGAAAAAAACATGTCCAGTGCTTAAAAAAACCGCTAAATTAAATATGTAAATGTACACTTTAATTTGTTAAAAGTAGGGCGCTTTATCCTTCTGTAATTTGAATTGACTAGACATGTTCCTTCCGTGGACCCTTCATATTGTTAAATATATTTATTTGATTTTCAAGGTTCTAGAAAAAAGAAGAAAACGAAGCCCATAAATATTATATAATAATCATAAGCTATATTCTATAAAAAATATTGAATTTAATTTTTTAGGTAACTAGGTAGTCAAATATTAATACAATAAAATTATTTAATACTTAAAATTAATGGGTGAAACCCTGTTAAAAAGAATAATGTTTATGTATTATTTTTGATCAATTAATTATTCAATCAATCATAAATAATTTGAGCAACGACTCCACTGTTCTCTGTTCACCTAATGCCACCAAAATTCCTAACCCTAGTCATGAACAACGCCGTATTCCAAAATAGTACGCGCCTGCAATTTGAATCTAGTGCTTCGTTGTTAGAATTCAAATTACGACAAGGTAGTGTCTTGAAATCTAGAGTTGTTTATGATAAGCGTCGATATGACGTTTCCATACATTTTGTGTCTGGTATATCCCACCTCGTATGCCGAAGGTTAAACTGGTAAAGTACCTTAAGCAAAAATCTTTAATTATGTATTTAATGATTATTAGCTCGATGGTCGATAACAACAGCGTGTGGCACGTGACTGAAAAACGTGAAAAACTAACTTAGTAACAAAAAGCAACTTAATTGAAATAAAGTTTATTTCTCAGTAAAATTACAATAAAAAAAATAATATCTACACATTATTAAAGATAAAATATTTGCTTTAAATCGCTGTCAATGGGCAGGGTGCCCATAACTCCCAGAAGGCCGTATTTACACGCTCAAAAGCTATGCTTATTCTTTTTGCAAAATATTGACCAGCCATCTGGTCACCAGAAGCCTCTATTAAGAGTGTGGACGATCTTTGTATAAATCAACATGGTAACAACCCCAGCCACCGCAAATATGTAACTGCTTCCAAGGAAAGCATTTACATTTGGTTGTTAACCGACGATATTCTTATGTCTTTGATAACGTTCCGTGTGGTGACGGCAGTAAGAATACATTTGTCATCACCCCAACTCCTCCTGCGGGTGTCGTAAGAGTCGACTAAGGGATTAAAGTGTCACTGATCATTTCTACAAGATTGATGATGGGCAGCAGCGTCATCATAGTGGACACATTACTGCGATCGCCAATCCGCTTGCCTAGCGTGGCGATTATGGGCATTTGCCTCCTAATGTGTCTATACGCATAGTTAATAGGAGAGGCCTACGTCCAGCAGTGGACTAACATGGGCTGATGATGATGATGATAACTTTCAGATGGCAATGACAACAGCAACGAAATAGACAATGGAAACAGTGAAGAGACTATAACTACTGCAGCACCTTCCACAGAAGCACCAGACAGCTCAGAACTGCTGCCTAATGGCTGCCCTGCTGATTTCAATGTACACCAACTTTTGCCGCATGAGACGGATTGTGGCAAATTCTACTATTGCGTCCATGGCGAGAAGGTGGAAAGGGAATGCAGAGATGGACTCTTCTTCAATCCTTCTATTCAGGTAATTCTAAACCATTTTAGCTTTTTATGGTGAGGTTACTGGTGACGTTACTTATTTTTCTCAAACATGCAATGAAATGTTGTCATTATCTTCGTCATAATAGGCTTTAAAGTATGACGTTCCAGGCGGATGACCTCGAGATAATAGTAAAGGATTTTCATACAAATTTAACGGCCTAGGCCGGTAAGTAATATTTTTTTTAAACTAGGCGTCGGTTTTCATGAACAGGCTAAGCAGCTAAATTCTGTTTTTTTGTTTGTCATATTTTTTATTTCATTGCATATGTTTGAGAAAAGCACTATACATGCCTCGCCGTGAAATGGGCTTACCGGCTTTGTATCACTGTCCGGCCTCACTACGTTCGGCCTATCCATACCTACTCAGCCGATAAGCCCATCTTTCCCGGCGTCTGCAGTAATGTACTATTGTTACTTAGCTATTTTCAAGAAGAGACTTGTATCTGTGGTTGTTTTGCTACCATGTTACCTATATTGAGAGATAGGCTTTCAGCAGAGGTAGTCATTTTGTGATCTAGTTAAATATATAAAATACCTAAGTAGTTTTGTACTGACATAATCGACTCGTTGAGGGATCTATGATTCTAGAATCTGATGATGATTATCACATTAACAGGCTACGTTGTAGCCCTAATATCAAAACCATTTTTGCTAACCACAATTTATCGTGACACATAATAATCATACATCATAGAAACATGCCACGACGTCGTATAACGGCGGGCTTTACTTTATAGAGGAGAGCTCTCAGAAACATATCACTCCGATCACTAGCAATGACATAAAATATGCGAGTTACACAGGAAATAAAACTATGAAAACTGATAAACTCGCGTATATGAATTAACTTTAATTTCATCCCGAGGTTCCGAACACTTCACAGGGTTCGTGGTCTGCCGGCGGGTGTCGCCCTAGCTTTATTTGTATCCTCGCGGTAACCGAGAAAAAAATTATTTGTGAGTTACGTTACTATTTTAAATGACAGCCTAAAACTTCAGGTTTGCGACTGGCCCGCAAACGTCGACTGCAAAAACACCAACAGCGGAGAAAGCATCGCTAGTGGAGAAACCAGTGCAGAAGGTAGCGGAGAAGGCAGTGAGGAAAACGCTGCTAGTGGAGAAACCAGTGAAGAATCTGACACTCTGCCAAATGGGTGCCCCGCTGATTTTGACGTTCACAAGCTGTTGCCTCACCCTTACTACTGCGATAGGTTCTTCTATTGCGTCAATGGAGCTAAAGTAGAGAGGGAATGTAACGGTGGAACGCATTTCAACTACGCAATTCAGGTAAGTTTCCTTAAGTATTTAAACACCGTCTTATATTCTTTTGCTTTGCCTAAATTTCTATGTAAATTCGATACTTCTACTTGTGTAATTCAGTGTTTTTAATGTATTGTAGAGACTCACGGATCCCACAGTCAAACTGTTCAAATAGTTTTGTGGGACAAAGTATTTTAGTTTTAAGTTTTAATCCTGTATCTTACATAACAAAATAAATAATAAAGTTGTTTCATATAGTCGCCATCAGATGTAAATCGCCTGAAGGCTGAAAAACATCTAAAAACACACTTTAACGCCATAAAAGTCGCCATAAACCTGCTGAGATATTTATGAGCACACTGGCCGCTCCAATATATCTGATGGCGACTCTACACGCCATGTTCGCTACCTAAAAGGTTCTGTTATAGCGATAAAACCTTTTGTTACATCTAGTTGACTCACTTTCCTCTTTTACTCTCAGATACTAGTGTCATATCTATGGAGTTTTAACATTACTACCCAAGAGTAAGCGTTAGTCTTCGAATGAAAGTTGGTGAAACCGAGACTGACCAAATAATTATTACTCCTTGGATCCCTAAATAATGATTGTAACAAAATTGGAGCCCCTACAATTTTGCGATGCGCAAAAACCCAGAAAATCATTGCATTTGGTATTTCGCATTAGAAAAATTCCTTACAAAAGCTTTCACATGACACAAAACACATATTATAGGTAAAGTTCTGAATACTTCATTAAAAAAACCGGCCAAGTGCGAGTCGGACTCGCGCGCGAAGGGTTCCGTACCATTATCAATTTATTATTAAAAAAATACAGTTAAATCAGCCTACCTCAAAAACTATAGGAGATAATTTAATCAAACCAAAAATCGTTGATAGAGTTTATTAATGTGCATAACATATATTTTTTTTAGAATTTTATATCGCGTAGTTTAAAAAATAGAGGGGGGGGGGACACATTTTTCAGACTTTGAGAGCTGATATCTCGAAAACGATTTGCTTAAATAAAAATAAGATTTATAAACCTTCATATCATTTTCAAAGACCTTTCGATTGATACCCCACACGCTTATATACAACTAAAAAAAAATTTCTAACCTTCAGTTATATGTATGGAGGGCCCCCACCCCAATGGTTTTTTTTAAGATTTAGTATCATAATCCTGTAGCGGTTCATAAAACACATATCCTTACCAAATTTCGTTACTGTAACATTTATAGTTTACGAAAAAATCGGCTGTGACAGACGGACAGACGGACAGACGGACATGACGAATCTATAAGGGTTCCGTTTTTGCCATTTTGGCTACGGAACCCTAAAAATGTCCATGTCTTGACCTCTGGAATTTCAGCATCGTAGGCCAAAATTCATCATAATTAACGCATCACATTAACTCTTCCAGACTTGCGACTGGCCAGAAAACGTTAACTGCGTCGGAGGAGCCGGCTCTGAAACCGCTTCTTCCGAAGAATCCAAGTCGGAAGAGGCCGTAGAGCCGATCCTGCCCAACGGCTGCCCGTCTGACTTCGATGTCCATCAGTTGCTGCCCCATGAGACGGAGTGCGGGAAGTACTACTACTGCGTTTTTGGAGAGAAGGTGGAACGGGAATGCGGACCTGGCACGCACTTCAATGCTGCTTTACAGGTAAATGTCACTTAAATTATTGGTCAAAATGATTTTCGTGGTCTTGTTTCATACCACTCTGTCACGCTTTTAGTTGTTGTTTCGACTCAGTATATAAAAAAATCCGGTGCACTTGTATTTCTTTTTCACGCTACATTTTAATCCATACGTCAATAATTAGAAACAAAACATCATCTCATACAAAAAACACAACTGTGTCACGTTATTTAGGGACACAAAATAAGACAACTAAGAGAATTTTGACCCTTATACGTGATGGATTTGTAATCCAGATTACAAAGTACGCGTACAGGGGCCCATTTCTCGAAAGCTTGTAACTTGCAATACAATTGGAAGTCCTTATCTAATTAATAATGTTAAAAAGAGACTTCCACTTGTGACAAGCTTTCGAGAACCGAGTCTAATTTACAGAAGTAATCAGATTTATTTTTGCCAAAATCTGCTGAAGGCTGTATGACAATCCAGCCACCTTAATACCACAAATGGAAATACCTGGCTATAATAATAAATTAACACAGATGTTTAATGCCTTATTTGTGAATAGATTTCTATAACCATTGTCGACTAAGGGATTCAAGTGACACTGACTATTATTTGATAAAAGATTGATGATGGGCAGCAGCATCGTTATAGTGGACACATTACTTCGATCGCCAATCCGCTTGCCCAGCGTGGCGATTATGGGCGATTATGACCTCCTAATGCGTTTATACGCATAGTTAATAGGAGAGGCCTACGTCCAGCTGTGGACTATCATAGGCTGACGATGATGATGATGATTTCCATAATATGGGTAACTTTTGTGTTATTTCTACTCAGATCACGAGCTCTTTCGATCGCAATTTGAAAAACATATCCCATGGATTTTTTCCTATTTTGTTATTATTTTCCATACACTTTGTATGGCATTATCAAAGGAGGAGATCCGGAAAATCTGTGGAAATATTGAGCATTTTTGCTTTTGGGATCGAAAGAGCTAGAATCACAAGCTCTTATGGATATGTTTTTCTTCTACTTAGAATCACATAGATTTAACCCAAAATTTACCCATAAATTCAAAATTTTGAAAATGTACAAAATAAAAAGAAATGCTCATCCCTCGTAATTAATTATTAAATTGACAAAATATTACAGGTTTGCGACTGGCCTCAAAACGCTGGCTGCGAAAACGCTGCCAGCGGAGAAAATGGAAACAGTGGAGAAAATGGAAACAGTGCAGAAACGGAAACCACTACTGAAGTGAACAGTCAAGAAAATGGTAACAGCGCTGAAAATGGAAACAGTGAAGAATCTGAGACCACTACTGAGGTGAACAGTCAAGAAAATGGTAACAGCGCTGAAAATGGAAACAGTGGAGAATCTGAGACCACTACTGAGGGAAACCAAGAAAGTGATGGTAACGAAACATCAGACAAATGCGCAACATCCTGCAATGTCCCTGCTTGGGCTCACGAACACGATTGCGATAAATTCTGGCGCTGTGATGGACCTAACGCTGTGTTAGGGACATGCGCTGAAGGTTTACATTTCAATGTGAATACGCAGACTTGTGATTTCATTTGCAATGCTGGTTGTGTCAGAGATGATGTGCAAACTACGGCGGAGCGCGATGGTCTGAAACTCTTCCTCCCTTGGGATAAGGTGGACACGACTATCAGGAAATTGTATCTTGGACAGTAACTTAACGAGGTTATTAAGGATGCGGCTCCATTGACGCGGAGTGGAGCGGAGCTGTGCAAAATTGACCAATTACATTCCTCAAAATTTAAATTCGAAAAACTGTGATGCGGTCTCATTGGCCGAGCTCTCACAGCTTCGCGTCAGTGGAGCCGCGCCCTAAAGATACCGTAAAATAAGGAGAGTTAAGTCGAATTCGAAGTTCAAACCTTGATAAGGGGCGATTGTTAATCATAAATGTAAGGGATTCGATAGCTAAGAAGAGCAAAAAGAAACAGTCGACCTTTTGTACCAGATTTTATTTGACAACTCCTAGACAACTGAACAGAACAATCCAAAAAAAGGCAATAGACAAAAAAGGAATAGAAGAAGTAAATAAACATTATATAAAACCTACATGCTACGATCTAGATTGGATATTAAATCCTCAACATCATCCCCCTCGTGTAGCGAAGCTACACAAGTTCGTCTTGAAGTCGAGCCAGCTTCCTGAACATAGCTAACCCTTTGGCCTTTAATGAAAAACAAAAATTAGATTATAATTTTTGTGTAACGAAGTTAAATTTTGTGTATCAATTTTTGGCAGCGATAAAAGGCGATAAACTCAATGAGCGATCAACAATACGCATCTTTATTTTTAATTTAGACATATTTTTCTACTATCAAAGCATGTTAGACAGTAAGAACAGAGTAAGACTCTAATTGTAAGTAACAAAATATAATAACTCTCGGTAAAAAAAACACTATTTACCCATCTTTCGCCTCTATTATAGTTCCAATTGGCCCCGCTAAATCTACTCACCCCATTTTACGGTATAAGGACAATTTTATTTATATTAGTCATACCAACATTTTCAAAGCTTTTATTTGGGCTGATTTTTCAATATCTGTTAAAAATGTTCGACTATCACTATGCTTTTCTCAAGTCATGATTTCTCATGACTAGGACTTACTAAGGATTATAAAACTTTAACTGAGGATTATAAAATCGGCACTAAATTACGTTTATTTATTTATATCTATTGATCGTTGACAAATAAAAACACTGTTTGAATAATAATTGTTTTTATTTTATAAATAGCACCTTCGTTTTTGGTAATATAATTTACAATTTACTGTAAGAATCTACAGTAAAAAATATCAAAAGTAGTTTTTTCAAGACTTACAGACTAAATAAATTGAGTACAAAAATAATATCATTTGTACTATTATATATTTTCTAATTGTATTGCTCTTTTGGGAAATCCTACTAATAAAAACCTAATTAATAACGTATAAATGATAAACTATGAAATTTAACAGGGTCTTAAAATATTAATTTTCTGCCTTCCGGCCGGTAAACAGCACATTGCCGGCCGCTGCGCTAAACTAAGTAGCCGCCTGCCGGCATCGTTGAGCAGTAAAGTAGTATACACATCTCACCTGTTAAACGAGAAAGCCTTGGATCACGTGTTTGTCTACAATTACACGTCTTCCGAGACATTTTTCACTTAAACGGCCTTGGCATGTAATTTACTATTTCTTTATTTATATATTATGGGCAGAGTATTGCTCGTCCATTCGAGTATTGGAATTTTTGCCTTGTAGACTTTTTTGCCCGACTATAATATTTAATTATTGTTTTGTATCGGAATCTCTCCATTAGGTTAGACAGAATTAAAGTCAAAAGAACTTAGAAATAAAATGGTTGTTTTACAATTACACACTCGTTAACAAAGAAATGATCAAATTACTTTAAAACGAATTTCACACATCTTTAGCATTACCATTTTTCCTACTAGCTAGGTATTCACTAAGTTTTGTACACTATGATGACTATAATAATACAATGACGTAGTTTTTAACAGTCATTTACAGTTTTAATCAAATTTGGTTTAAATACAGACTTACAAATCGAATTTATAATAACTAATTTAATATATACAATAATTACAACAGTCATTTTAAATTCTCTTGGTCCCTTTTTTGTCGAAAAATACTAATAACTTTTAACAATAGTATGTTTCGTCCGGTTTACGTCCTTCCAATAAAAGTTTATTCGTTTTTAATTTTGGCTGTCTGCGCATTCGTTAGCCTCCATCACCTGAAAAAGAAAAATAAATCTCATTAAATAACGTATGCCTCGTGTTGACGGCATTAAGAATACATTTGTCCCCAACTCTATTCTTCCTGTGGGTGTCGTAAGTGTTGTATTTCTACCGATCTCACTGATTAGAAACTTAACCCTTAGGTGCATACAGTATCAAAAACGATACGACCGAAATGACACATGTCGAAATAAGTAATCAATTGCGACTGTCACACTAAGCAACAGAGTTCTAATTGGCATCGATTGTTTACATAAGTCATTTCAGAAATAGAATGTGTGATACCATAATGCACCTAAGGGTTAACTAATTAATAGTTCAAACACCGAGTACGTGACAGTAACTTTATTTTTCTCAAACATGCAATGAAATGTTGTAGTTACGTGCCTAAAAAGTAGCCGGGAAGTACCTCGTTGCCGGCCTAGGCCGGCAAGTACCTCTTTTTTAATTTTCATTTGACAAAGGGTTGTGACCTAGCATCTTGGCTTTTAGCCAATAATTATCTGTAAGTAATATTAGTATAAAAAAATGATTGGCAAATTTTTGCAGTTATAATTAGGTATTTAAATTATATAATTTAAAATAAATGTACAATAACTACTCAAAATAATATTTAAAAAGCAGTATTATACGGCGCGATCCGTCGGCCCCGATCACTGCATGCGATTAATTGGACCCAACCGACCGCGTCGTCTAATACCGCTTTTATAAATTAAAAATTTGCAACTTTCAAACAGGCCAATCTTAAAAAAAAATGAGGTGTCGGTGTCGTATTTGACTTTTGTTGTGTTTCAAAGACTTAGTTATGTAGTTGACTTATAATTTCTTAGAAAGAAGATACATTTTTTTGTCTCATTTCATTGCATGTTTGAGAAAAGCATTATACATACCTCGGCCATGAAGTGACGGGTTGCCGTCCGAATACTATCCGGCCTCGCTTCGCTCGGCCGTCTACATATATTCGGCCGGCAACCAGTCACTTCCCGGCCTCGGTAGTAATGTACTATTATCGGCACCATACCACAGATAACAACATATTTGTCTTAGTGTGGCCAGATGCCACACTCTTCCCTGCTTACATTACTTTTAAGAATTAATTTTTCTAATAGTTGGCCACATTTTGAGTAGCTGGTTGATGTGCCGCTTCCATACGTGGCCTTTAACCTCCACTTCATTAAGTAACCCCTGGTACAATTACCCTTTTAACACCATCGCTGCGGCAATCAACTAACTGCGCAATTAACCATACGAGCGAATGCTCGTTTGGTCTAAATGCACCTTTTGATGATGAGTTGCGGGAAAAATGACTACAACAACAACATACAAGTGGTGAACGGACTGAGGATATAAGAGGTGGTCGAAAAACTTACCCGTTTAACTTTCTTTCCATTGATAGACCAGAATGTGGTGGTGACGGTGGTTGGTTTCCCAGTCCGGGAATCGAACACCCGACAGCTGTCGAAGGGGGGGCAGTAAAGATGGAGGGAGACAGCGCCATCGGCGTGCGAGGGGTTCTCCACGCGATGGAGGCCTAGGGCATCTGGAAAATATGGGAATGATTATCGTCGGTTAGCAACCAAAACTTAGTAACAAATCTTACTTGAAATAAAGCTCTTAGGGCTTGTCCATTAATCACGTTATACTGTATAGGGGGAGGGGGGGTCATCGGACAAATCACGTGTAATTTTTGTTACTCTTTGCTGAACAGCATACTTCTTTTAAAACATAACTAAATGTCAAATCCTGAACTGAGTTTTAAAATTTCACACATTTACCTAGTAGTTTGCAAAAAAGTTTTTTCCCATTACGTGTGCTTAATAAAGTACATAAATTGAAGTGTTATTAAAAGGACTATTTAAGTTGGCAAAAAATTACACGTCATATTGGCTAGGGGGGTTGTTCTGAAAATATCACCAAGTATCACCATGGGGGACGGGGGGTCTAAAATAGGCCAAAATCGTATGACGTGATTAATGGACAAGCCCTTATCTCAGTTCTGATATACGAGGTTGCTAAAAATAGTGACATTGAAATAAAGCTCTTATCTCCGTTCCTATTCAGAACTGACATACAAGGTTGCTAAGAGTAGTGACAGTTTTTATAGTGACTTGATTGTCAGCCGATGATGTATTTGGATAATTCTTATTTCATATTTTAAAGACAAACGGGTCTTAATCTCGTAAACTTACGTTTAATTATATCCTGACGTTTCGGGCATGATGTTACACCCGTGGTCGCAGGCAGATATAATTAAACATAAGTTTAGGCGATTAAGACCCGTTTGTCTTTAAAATATGAGTGATAATCGTGAAAGTTTAAATCAATAAATTCTTATTTCGTTTGACAGATGTGTCACGTCACGACCATGTTCGAAAGTTAAGGGTTTCCAACAAGTCCAGCATTTTGATACTTATTGTGAAGTAGCCACCGAGTCAAACTTTCTGTTCATATAATATGAAATAGAAAATTAAGTTTAGGTGACGTTATAACTTCCATAGCTGTGACAACTCACAAAATCTATATGAGAAATACCCATTTACAAATCACTTTGGGATTTTGATATAGCGAGAGAGATGGTGCTGCCATCTACATTTACAGTCACGTCTAATAATATGTAGGTATACATTTCGGAACGTATGTCAAAGGCATAAGGTTCAAAATCGTATACATATTATTAGAGCCGACCGTACAAGTTATAGTGTTTTTTAAATAATTATTTTGAATTGTGTTTTAAGTACCTAGTAATACTATTGTGAATATTAAATTAATGTGTCACTAATTCAAAAGTAACGAATTCAAAGGCCAAAAATGAAGGCAAAAGATTATGTAGTATATACCTAATAAGTACCTACTTAACAACTTTCTTCACCACAGCCGAAAGTAAACGAGTTTCTTTTAAACATGAATGTGCAATATTTATTCAGTTTACCTTGTTATTTCAAATATAACGTACCGTTAATATAGCAAACATCGTTAAGTTCCAGTCTCGCTCTCCCTATCTCTTTCATGTCCCCTGCGTCGTATCCGCCTTCCTCTTCGCACGGGCAGCCATCTTGGTCCTCCATTTTGTCGCAACAACTTTTATTTTTGAGTTTTTTTAGAACTTCTGGTTGGACATGATCTGGCCAGTCGTATCTGAAAAATATTTCACTTTTAAATAAATAAAAAATTAGTGTGCAGAGACTTAACCCCCTATCTACGAACAAATAAAATATGGAATCCGCACGCCATACTACATTGTCATTAAAAACGGTTCTGAATTTTACTTGACAAGTGTCACCCTCTCTTCTATGCATCACGGCAATGGATTTCAATGTCAACCTATAAAAACTTAAACCGCCATTTAAAAATAATTGTGATTGGTCCATCAAAGTTTTGATTGGATTTATTCTATAAACATTTGTCAAAGATGTTGCGTCGAAATATGCGCGGTGTTAAGAAAAACGCTATGTCCTGCCCATCTTGGCATTGCACATTTGTGTTTGGAGGCATTTTTGAGCTGGCGTTAGACGTCCATGTTATGTATGGTCGCAGCCCATATTCAAAAATGTCTTCTAACTTAGCTGCTTGCTAACTTAGGAGAAGGCCGTGTGGTGACGGCAATAAGAATACATTTGTCACCAACTCTTTCCGCGGGTAAGAGCCGACTAAGGGATTGAAGTGACACCGACCATTCATTGATAGAAGATGGGCAGCAGCATCATCACTAGTGGACACACTGTACTAAGCTATCAAACTTCAGAGAGCTTGAAAAAAATATTGTAATAAACTTTAAAAAACAAAAAACCAATGCCTTTGTATTACGAGTACATGTTAATATATTTTTGAAGCTTCATAAAGGTAAATGAACATTGACCGTCTCATTATCTGTGTTGACAACAAATGGAAAACTACTTATCACGAGATATAAAGGTTATCCTATTTTTAGCGAAGCTGTTGCCAGGGTTCAAGGATTGGGAGATCAGGTGATGATTAGGGTTTGCAATTCGAATATTCGAGTATTCGAATATTCGAATTATTCTCCTTAAATACTATTCGAATTTGACAACAGTCATTATTCGAATAAAACGAATATTTCGAATAGTGAAAAACTGTTTGAAAAGAATTATTTTTTGCGCAGAATTACAATAAAATCCCAATATTAACATTAACATCGATGTAAAAATTTATTTCAATGACTAAACAAAGTTAAATTCAATGAAATATATTGAAATATTCGTTATTTATTGGATTTACTTAAAGGTGATAGCATTAATTGTTTTCCAAAAATGTTCAAATGCACTTTCTGCAAGCAAAGTTCTAACAGATTCCTAAAAAGTTAACAAACAAACACCAGGTCCAGAGAGTTTAGGATAAGTAAAGAGCATATATTATAATATATTATATGTTGTAAATATCAATATGAAGCCATAATGGCCACAATATCTACCGAATGTAATAAGTGGGAGCAATGGCGATTCTAAAATTATACGACTATATTTATGTTTATGATACTATTTGATTTGTCGTATGTACCTTACAGGTACATTGTAGAAGGTACATTGTACCTTGCCAAAGTAAATATTTTCTAAACTAAATCCATACCATAATTAGGTATTGTAAATTAGTATTAATATAGCGACCCTGATCACTTGTTTCGTAATTAATATGAACTGTAATACCCTAAAAGCTCGGTCATATGTTGGTGTCTTGATTTAGAAATTATGATAAAATATCAGTACCTAGGTACACAAATAAAACTAAATTGACTCATTATAAAACGGGACAGTTTTTGTTCCCTGATCCCTTGAATAAAGTTTAACTTACTGCTCGAGTCAATTAAGCAGCTTTTTTATTAACAAAATGTTTGATAAATTAAATTACTTATGACCAATATTTTTTACTATTACGCTACATGTATTAATTATTGAATATGCCAATCTTATACAACCTAAGTTTTAATTTCATTTTTATTTTAGACTGAAAACCCTCTTGCTTGGTTGTTAATGGTTATTTTTTCATGCAACGTTTTAGAATATTTATTCATAACGAATAATTCTTGACCTTAGTTCTACTTCGATTTATAAAAGTACACATATATGTCAGATCAAAAAATGGATATTGGATAATATGATTAAAGATATCAAGTATCTCATATTTAAATCCATATGAAAAACAATTTTTAACTCCTTACATTGAATCTAGAGTTCTAGACCAGCTAGAATGCTGTGGACCGTACCTAGCTCTTGGGTAGGTACCATAAGTCTGTTTTTGGATATTGCACTTTCAGTGCATATTTAACTCCGTTCTCCACGAAGGGAGAACTCCAAGAGCATGGAGCAGGAGCATGGTAGTTTTATTTTTCAAGAAGAGGGATAAATCGCTTCTCAAGAACTACCGCCCTATATCGCTCCTGAGCCACGTTTACAAGTTGTTCTCGAGGGTCATCACAAATAGGCTGACGCGGCGGTTAGACGACTTCCAACCACCGGAGCAGGCCGGGTTTCGTGGAAGGTTTGGCACCATAGACCACATCCACACAGTGAGGCAGATTATACAGAAGACCCAGGAGTATAATCAGCCTCTGTGTCTAGCTTTCGTGGACTATAAGAAGGCCTTTGACTCTGTCGAGACCTGGTCTGTTTTGGACTCTCTGAAGCGATGCCAAGTTGACTATAGATACATCGAGGTGCTAAAAAGCCTGTATGACGCCGCGACTATGTCCGTCCAAGTACAGAACAGTCAAACAAGATCGATTCCATTACATCGAGGAGTAAGGCAAGGTAATGTTATATCCCCGAAACTATTTACAAATGTATAGGAGGACATCTTCAAGACTTTAAACTGGGAAGGACGGGGCATAAATATAAATGGCATTTCGCATTTAAGGTTTGCCGATGATATCGTGGTCATGGCGGAATCGCTGCACGAGCTCCAAAAAATGCTGCACAGCCTAAATGTAGCCTCCCAGCGAATTGGCCTCCGGATGAACCTGGACAAGACGAAGGTCATGTTTAATGATCTCGTCATGCCGGAGCCAGTAATCATCGATGGCACGCCTCTCGAAGTTGTCAAAGAATATGTCTACCTTGGCCAGTTAATGCAGTTGGGTAGATACAACTTTGAAAAGGAAGCTAATAGGAGAATCCAGTTGGGTTGGGCAGCGTTTCGGAAGTTGCAACAGATATTCTCGTCGGATATACCTCAGAGCCTAAAGACGAAAGTTTTTGACCAGTGCGTCCTTCCTGTTATGACGTACGGATCCGAGACGTGGACACTGACTGTGGGGCTAATCCACAAGCTTAAAGTCGCGCAACATGCTATGGAAAGAGCTATGCTTGGGGTCTCTCTAAAGGACAAAATTCGAAACGAAGTGATCCGCCAGAGAACCAAGGTGACCGACATAGCTCTGAAAGTTAGTAGGTTGAAGTGGCAATGGGCTGGCCACATATGTCGCAGAACCGATAACCGCTGGAGCAAGCGTGTTCTGGAGTGGAGATCGCGTCTTGGTAAACGTAGCGTGGGACGCCCTCCGGCTAGATGGCGGGATGATTTGCATAAGGGGGCTGGCAGAAACTGGATGCATAAAGCAGCAGACCGAGCTCTGTGGCGTACCTTGGGGGAGGCCTATGTCCAGCAGTGGACTGCAACGGGCTGATGATGATGATTTTACGTCATATATTTTGCAATTAGACGCTATGGAAACATGAATTAGTAATTTTTTCAATAATATTCGTTTTATTCGAAAAATTCGAATATTCGAATACTGGAAATCGAAGTATTCGTTTTATTCGAATAGTAAAATTGGACGAATATTGCAAACCCTAGTGATGATGGCCTCTCTTTTGAGCTACGCATCACTTTCGCACTTGCATACTTGACAGAATGGGACGACAAATGAAAAGCACGGAACCATCATAATAAAATTCATAAGCCTATATTAGAGCAAGCAATGGACATATAAAAAGATAGTCGCTAAACAACAAGGTAATAGGGACCGGAACCGGTATTTTACAAAAACCTCGAAATAGTCCAATATTTTAAAATGTTTCATACTCTTTATGAACTGCTCAATGTTACGTAATTTACAATATCATATTTTTAAATTACTCCATTAACTTACAATTTATATACCGAAGAACAAAAAAGAACGAAAAAAGAACCGTTCTTTTTGTACGGAGAAAATAACGGTTCCGGTCCCTGCGGTAATGTACTCGTCCAACCAAAGGCGAGTAAGTTATGTAAAGAGTTATTGACTATTTTTTCGCTTAAGAAACGAAAACAACAAATACAGATCCCGTGTCTGTGAACACCTATAAACTGCTGGCGAGTAAACTTTCTAAAAGAATTCACTCGCGAGAAGAAAAACCTTGCCGAACGCTACTCGATGCTCATTCATCGTTATCGATGGGAGTACTTAAGACGAAAGTCCTCGTCAGATTGGAAGTTAATCGTGACATCTGTCTGTCAGATCAACAGATCGACACATTACCTAAGCAAAAAGTGCCTGCGAGTATAGAGAAAGATTTTAAGCACGCTTAAACGCTTTACGTGAAAATTGCAATAAGTCAAATTGTATGACCAAGGCAAAATTTCATCATTATATTAATAATTATTATAAACAACGTGTTACATGAGCCACTGAAAACCTTGAACGGGGAGATTTGGTAGGTTATACTGAACAACTTTTACTATGGAGCTAACCTAGAAATTTCAAAAAAAATTTGGCTCTTTCACAAAATGTTGTGATTGATCGGTCAAAGTTCAAGGTTTTCAGTGGCTCGTGTAACACAACCTATATGACCGCGAAAATTGCGAGTTTCTGGCACACTTAGGATATGGCAAAACCGCAGTCGGATAAGCCCAAAAATTTTACGCTATCATCGCGTTCATGTGTCAAAATACCATAAACAGATAAAATTGAATAACCAACTTTATCATAAAAGCCACAATCGGGACTGAACCGGTTTAGAGGTTAAATGAACCGTTGTTAATGGAACAGAATGATCTGGACAAGAGGTTATCGGAATGAGTGTATCTTGTATTGTTCTGTCATTTGAGTGGATAGGAAGATTCTCGAAAGGTCTAGAGAAACAGGACACAGACAGGACACAGGAATGTGAATTACCAAAAAATTAAGCTTAAGACCTGAATCAAAACCAAAATCACGACTGCGTTTTTTTATGTGGCGAAGGTAGACAACTGAGCTCTGAGTCCACCTGTTGGAAAGCAGGAACTGAGGCTCATGGACATAGTGACCAAAAAATCGCCTATGCGCTGCCTACCCTGAGGATTTAGATGGATTGCCTCTATGCTAGTAATTACACCGGCTATCTTACCTTCAAACCGGAACACAGTACTAACTATTTAGCGGCAGGTTAACGAGTAAGACACGGTGGTAGTGGTAGTTATCCGGGCGGACCTTGCACGAGGTGCTACCACCAGCAAATCAGTTGTGTTATGAAAGTTAGGCATATTATGGTGTGTACTCTGTCTAACCACCTTTGGCGGCAGAAAAAGAGGTTATAAACCCTCTAATGCATAAGACAGGCAAAAATGCATTTCTAATTTGAACCCTAACAGCAGTCAATAGAGTCCAAAACCAATGAAACCATATTTGGCTTCATATGCATTAGAGGGTTAAAAAAATGTAGGCGCGTATTGTTGATCGCTCAAAGAAAATTTTAATTTGTCGCTTTTTTTCACTGCTAAAATTATTACACTTTAAAGACTAACAAAAAAAATATGACGTTCAATTTTGTATTCGTACAGTTCGTTACAGCTCAGCATCGAGTTTTGAGACAAGCTCACAACATAAAATGTATTCACGGACTTACCTGATTTCTTCCAAGCTTCCAGAAAGTATTTTCATGAAATAGTATACTCAAGACTCGAATACAGCTTAGCACCGACTGGTTTTGAGATACATCATCATATCATACATCATCAGCTTATCCACTGCTGGACGTCGGCCTCTCCTGTTAACTATGCGTATAGACGCATTAGGAGGTAAATGCCCATAATCACCACGCTGGGCAAGAGGATTGGCGATCGTAGTAATGTGTTCACTATGATAACGCTGCTGCCCATCATCAATCTTTTATCAATAAATGGTCAGCGCCACTTCAATCCCTAAGTCGTCTCTTACGATACCCGCAGGAGGAGTTGAGGTGGTGACAAATGTATTCTTACTGCCGTCACCACTCGGCCGTTTGAGCCGTTTTCCTGTCACGGCACGTTTTAAGATAAAATCACAAATGTATTCACGGACATACCTGACTTCTTCGAGGCTTCCAGAAAGGATCTTCATGAAGCAGTGCGAGTCGGCGTGGTCGTGTATGGGAGATGCGTGGCCGGCGCCCCAACAGAGGATCATGATATTGAAGGCTCCATTGCCAGCATCCACCAAGTTGCGAGTGTAGCTGAAGGTGAAGAACAATATAATATTAATACAGGGTTAGTTTTTCACCGGTACGATAAATTTTACCATATCATTGGTATCGATAATAGATCACATTTATCAAATAAAATTAACACATTTTTTTTTAATTATCCTTCAAGCAAATGTAACATAATGGGCGCACTATTTACAAGGCGTTAACGGTGCGGTATGATGAAGGCGGCGGGAAGGGGTGATCCGACCATTGCGCGATGACATTTTAAACAAACAGTTGACAGTTCGTGTGTTTTGCTAGTTATGCGTTTTGGTAGTAACAAAAAATCCTAGTATTTTGTATTTTGGACTACTATTACGTATGTTGATTTATTGTACTGGTACAATAAATCAACGCTGTATATTAGGTGGAGAAATAAAATAATTAAAAAATTAAAAAACACGACTGCCGTTTTAAGCGAACTGAAAAGTAACAAATAATTCCTTCTTCAGGTTAATTCTTGTGAGCGTGTCTACATAATAGGCGCTTGTCTCATTACTTACTATATTTTGTTTCGGTTGCAGTCGGGGAACCTCCATATATTTATATTTTCCGTAATGAAAGGTTCCCCGACTGCAACCGAAACAAAATATAGTAAGTAATGAGACAAGCGCCTATTATGTAGACACGCTCACAAGAATTAACCTGAAGAAGGAATTATTTGTTACTTTTCAGTTCGCTTAAAACGGCAGTCGTGTTTTTTAATTTTTTAATTATTTTATTTATTTGAAACCTTTTAGTGAATCAGTAGATTCCTTAAAGTTGGATAGAATTTCAAAAACCGATTCCGCAGAGGGCTGAAGCTTCGCTCCGGGGGCCCGAGAAGTTCCAAACCCGCTAATTTTGGGCGAAGCCGAAGGGCACTCCGCGTGAGGGCTGGATTACCGGAACCAATGTAAATCTATTTTGAGCGAGTCCGCAGGGCGAGCTTCAGGGTGGGAGGCTGAAAGCCGAGCTCGCGGAGGCCGAACTGCGTCACACCGACACCGGACCGGGCCCAAGCGCGTCGAAATTTAAAGCGTGAAAATTGACCTACCATGCTCCTTCTTCTTCAAGCACCCCAGTATCTAAATAAACCGATATCCGTGTAGGGCCCAAGGCACAACGGGCGAGTCCACAACTCCACACGGTCCTCACAACTGTCTCTCTTAACAATTATCGAAATCGAATAATCGAACCAGAGGGCCCAACGGTTTGCATCGATCTCCAGCGAGGACTGAAAGCCGAGCTCCGCGTAGGGCCAGCGCCCAAAAGCGGCAGCCAAAGGGGCGCCAGTTTGCGAGGCTGAAGGCCGAGCGCCAAAGCCCAGCACTACCACATCAGCCGACAGAATAGAGTAACGTTAAAATGGATCCGACGATCGTTTTGACAACCTGCGAAGGCCGTATGGCCGAAGGCCTGAATCGTCTCTCAGAGACCGCTGGCTTGCGAGGGCGAAAGGTGAGCCCCCAGCCCGGACCACTGGAGCCAGAGTCCAGAGAGAAGACTTTCATTTAGATGGCCCTAGTGTCACTTGGAAGATATTTAAAGCAAGGTCGAAAGAAAATTGAGCTACCAAGCTTCTAAATATGTAAACCCAGCTCCACATAGAGCCGAAGGCCTGGAGCGTCACTATCGGGGTGCTTCAAATGCGAGCCCGGTGGGTCGGAGGCCCGACGAGTCATCCCAAGCGGTACAACCGCCCTTCTTAACTGCCCTAACAATCGAAGCTAGTGGCCAGCTCTACCCACTCTACGTGATGGAATAGTGTAACATGAAAACGATATCGGAGATCCGCAGACCCAACGATCGTTTCCACAACCTGCGAAGGCTGCAGACCGTGCTCCGCGTAGGGCCGAAGGCCCGAAGTGTCCCCCAAAGGGGCGCCGGCTTGCAAGACCGAAGGCCAAGCTACCAGAGCCCAGCGCTCCTTCGCAATACGATGGAAAAGTGTATTATTAAAACAAATCTCAGAGCCGCAGGCCCAAAAATTTGTTTTAAGAAAATGCGGAGGCTAAAAGCCGAGCGCCGCGTAGGGCCAAAGGCCTGAAGCGCGGCCCGACGGCGCGCTTGCCTGTTAGGGCGAAGGCCGAGCTGCGTGAGACTCAATTTACCAGGCAAACCTACCTTCCTTCTTACCAACTCCACTGCACAAATGTTAAGGGCAAACCCGGCCCTGGAACGGTGAAACCTCCCCTTTTAGTGTTCCTCTCCAGCCGCGTCATATGAGCCATATCGTCTGACTAAGCTCGTTTTCTAGTGGCGTTACAACACCTATCATGTACCTAATTTAATTACTTATAAGATATAATATGTACCTACGTAGTTTGGGACATACGAGACTTTAATGTGGGCCGGCGATTTTCATCCAAAATAAGTTTTTCATACAATTTTTGTTTAGACATTTCCATGTTTGGCCACAATGCTATTGTGATTGTATTTTTAAGGGACATTCCTCTGATATGTATGCGAATCATATCTCGAAATCCCCAATATTTGTGAGTACGTTATTTTTTTGATATTGTATTCTGGCCATTCTCCGCAACGTTGGCTCAATACTTGTTGGGAACTTCTCATACATCCTTGAATTTCTTCGCAGATGTATGCAGGTTCCCTCACGATGTTTTCCTACACCGTAAAGCACTTTGTGTACAGTACTGGACAGAATTTTAGGTTCACACCACGATTTTGATACGAAATCGACTGTTTGGTTCTTCATCATTTTTACAGCACTTAAGTCGACACTTGTATAAGTAATATGTGACTGATTGTTGAGCTATTTCGTTTTAATTGACCGTTACTTTCGAACAGTTCGGACAACTGAGGCAGCTGTGGCAGCTTTTGGCAGTCATGTCATCATGAACATTCGTTTGCCTATGAATTATTATCGGATCCAATGTACGAAATTGTTCAGTTTCTATGGGAAATTAATATTAAATAGATCTTGAAATTTTGTTGTGAACACTGAAAAAAAAAATTCCCCGGAAGTGTATTTTGTATAGAAATCATGGAGTGAACTTAAACTTTTGACCGGTATCTACTGTATATCAAATGATATATCGTACATAAGTTATTTGAAAAACTCATCGGTACGAAGCCGGGGATTGAACCCACGACCGCTGCGTAGCAGCCGTGCATTTTACCCCTTGACCACAAGCGCGTATGTACAATGTATCTGTTTCATACACACTAAGCGATCAAGAAGATGCGTCAACTGTGACAGTCATGTCACGTCTTAGGCTTCGAAGAAAAACTTCAATAGTGCGATGTAGAACATTTCGAGTTTTCTTTTCAAACACATATTTAAACATATAAGTTGTGTATATATTTATAATCTACGTATAAAATCCTTTAATTTGATACCTAAATCATAGCATTTGGATGACATATTATTCTTGGCGCTTTAATTGTATTTTAATGAATCTGGCTTTTCTAGAATAAGTAACAAACATATAAGTTAAATACATATTCGTAATCGCAGTTCAAAGCTCTTCATTTTGATACCAAACTCGGTAGGTTTTTTAAAATTGATTTTTTTTGATCAGTCATTATTGAATTTATAGGCCGCCATATTGTTTTTGACGTGACGTCACATATTCTATGTTACCCGCGACGTCACGAGGATTCTAATGATACCTTACACTATTAAAAACGGTTAAGTGGTCGCGAAGATCTGCGCGTTTAAAGAAAATATGAAACATACATAGGGGCTGAACACATATACTCTCCTTTTGGCAGTCGTGTAAAAAAAAAGTTAATTCTCGGTATTTCTCAGGTTTTGGGGCTCAAAATAGCCCCTCTAGAATAAAAATAATAAATTTTTTGGGACATCTTACAAAAATCGATCTAGTCCCACGGTATAACGGCTTAGTCTTACGGTAGGAGCATAAATTTAAGTAACATAATTTAGCATACATAATTAGTGATCGGTTTTTTGGATTCTCACGACCGGTCTCCGTCCCTTATTTTGCCTTTCTGTTTCATAAAGTATGCTCTTGTGTGTATAATACAATAGTGTTAATAGTACATTGTGTATTAAGGGCGGTAAATAAGAAATTGTGAACGAGTGTGAAAGTAAAGCCCAAGCCGAAGGCGCGGGCTTTACTTCACACGAGTTCATAATTCTTGTACCGCCCGTGGCACACACAATGTTTTTCATCACACCTGTGAGGCAAAAAAAGTAAATAAAACAATATATTTTCACAAAACTACTCTAAAATGGTCTAAATCATTTCTCAAAAACAGGGATGTCTTTTTATCATTTTTATAACAGAAGTCCCGGCGCAGCGCGCGCCGCAGCCGCCGCGCGCTGGTGCGACGTAATGTTGTATGAATATTAAAAAAAAAGTCATTACGACCATGGGCATAATATAGCTCATTACGTTCATGCATGCCTGCTTATAAAATCAGCATTTATGAGCAAGTGTGATGAAAATACAATTTTATAGTTACACCCGTAATTTTTTAACCGACTTCAAAAAAAGGAGGAAATTCTCAATTCGACTGATTTTTTTTTTTTTTGTTGTATGTATGTTACCTGATATCTCCGAGAATAGTGAACCGATTCTAAAATTTCTTTTTGTGATCGAACGTGTATTACCCCGAGATGGTCCCATTGGCACCAAGTTGGGGTCTGATGATGGGATCCTGGAGAAATCGAGGGATCTCTTCAAATGTTATAGGTACATGTATGGCGCTTTTGGTAATTTTCATTCATTTACAAGAATTTGCATTCAGAAAGTAGGATTTGAGGAAACCAATGATGGAAACAAATCGGGAATCTTGGAGAAACCGGTTGAAGTCGGTTTTTTTAAATTTTTAATTTGGTGATTATTATTTATACGCGAAATCCCGCTAGGGGGAACCCAAAAAACCGATCACTGCTAATACACCGTGTTTCTTTTGAGCTCCGTTTATTTTAACAGGCTACTTGGTACGTTAATTAGAGTTACCTGGTATATTGCTTTTAGTCGAATTGGAAAAAAAAAAATTTTTTTCGTTTTCATACATAATAAATGGTAAGTGTGAGATAACCTTAAGAATAATATCTCAGGTGACTGACGGCACTTGTCAAAATAAGTTCCATTTGTTCCAGTTGCCAATTCCAAATTGTGTTCCAGTTGTAATAAAGGTTGCAATACACTTGTTCAGTCATTAAACTTATTTTTTTAATAACTCAATAACAGTAAGAGTTAAGAAACTAGTTTCTTAAACAATTTGATTATTTTTGTCCTAAATAAGCTTCTCTTTAATTTAACAGAAATCAATAAAAACACAGTGTATAATATTTATTTTAATTTAGACTATACTCGTAGTTGAAGCGTGGAAACGACCACGCCTTTAAGAAAAGATAAATTTGACAACACAAATGTTCACATTTTATTTAGATAAGTAGGTGATTGATAATAATATTATGGATATGGTACGACTGATACGGTTTTGTTTTGACAAAAATATTGAGCAAAGATAAGATTATTGGTATAACCTCATAGAAACAGTTGACGTCATACATGTTATCATCAGTCTATTACAGTGCCCATAGTCCTCTCCCATTACTTATGCATATGAAGATATGAACGCATTAGGAGGTAATCATTATATTTATATTATGTTCCGGCTATTAGAGACTACGTCCCTTTTCGTAACTT
The DNA here is from genome assembly GCA_025490895.1 of Thaumatotibia leucotreta. Lineage (NCBI taxonomy): Eukaryota > Metazoa > Arthropoda > Insecta > Lepidoptera > Tortricidae > Thaumatotibia > Thaumatotibia leucotreta. Next base: position 39,289 of record JALPQI010003823.1, on the reverse strand, counting down.
AACAAACGGTTTAGTTTTGTTTGTTTCTTTTGCTCTTATAGACATATTGATAAGATCGAAAGGGACAGACAACACGTAGCGGCTTGTTAAGTTAGCAGAGGGTGAATCAACTTTTTTCTGTCTGTTATTACCATAACGGTCGCCTGAGTCACGCTGGTTTTATACATAATTATGATACTTCAACTATGCAAACATGCATTTTTCTGGTGTTATATATAAACCCTTTTCTTGGTGGGCCATCTACAAACATGGACTATATACATGTTTACATAAATTAAGTAGCATAATTTTGCATAAAACGAACGTAACTCAGGCGACCGTAACCATGGCAATAACAGACAGAAAAAAGTTGATTTACCCGGTACAACTCTAGTTATTGTACCTATTTTATTTATTTATTTATTTAATCTTTATTGCACAAAATAAAAATCATACAAAAGGCGGACTTAATGCTATGAAGCATTCTCTACCAGTCAACCATCGGGCAAAACAGAGAAACTGTGAGCGGTGCAAGAGAAGCTAATAAACAATGAATAAAATAACAACTGATACAATACTGAACTCACTGAAATACTGAACCTATATCTGTATTTATTTTAGAACAAATTTATGATTAGTTTTTTAGTGCTATGGAAAGAGCTATGCTTAATAGGGTCTCTCTGGAGGAGAAAATTCAAAACGAAGTGATGCGCCAGAGAACCAAGGCGACCAAAGGTAACCGACATAGCTCTGAAAGTTAGTAGGTTGAAGTGGCAATGGGGTGGCCACATATGTCGCAGAACCGATAACCGCTGGAGCAAGCGTGTTCTGGAGTGGAGACCGCGTCTTGGTAAACGTAGCGTGGGACGCCCTCCTGCTAGATGGCGGGAAAATTTGCATAAGGGGGCTGGCAGAAACTGGATGCATAAAGCAGCAGACCGAGCTCTGTGGCGTACCTTGGGGGAGGCCTATGTCCAGCAGTGGACTGCAACGGGCTGATGATGATGATGATTTTGGATAAAACCAGCGAGACTCAGGCGACCGTAATCATGGCAATAACAGACGGAAAAAAGTTGATTCTCCCTCATACATTTTGTATGGCGGTAACTGAAAGGAAAGTTCAAGAAATGTATGTTTTTAAAATGAACATAATTTTCTAGTTACTGTAGTTGTATGAATAAACGAAACAAGCTTTCTAAGGTTCAGACTGGATCCTCACGAAAATATTGATCGTCATGGAAAAAATCCGTATCAAGAACCCAATTTACATTTTATTTCGCACTTGCCAACGCCGCGGTATTTGCCAGTTATCACTTACTTGTGAAATATCCTACGAACAAATAAAACATGGAAGCCGCACGCCATACAAAATAGCCATTCAAAAACGGTCCTGAATTTTAGTTGACAAATGTCACACCCTCTTCAATGCATCACAGTAATGAATTTCAATATCAACCTATAAAAACTTAAACCGCCATTTAAAAATAGTTGTGTTTAGTCCGTCAAAGTTTTGATTGGCTATAATTATATAAACATTTGTCAAAGACGTTGCACCGAAATATGCGCGGTGTTAAGAAAAGCGTTATGTCCTGCCCATCTTGGCACAATTGAACAATTGTGTTTGGGGGCATTTTTGAGCTGGCGTTAGACGTCCATGTTATATATAGCAACTAGAATAGAAAATAGGTAAGTCAATTTTAATATCCGCAATTGCTTTCTTGACAACAACCATTGTATAATTTTCCAGAAAAACCCGCTATCATTAGATAAGGTTAGAAATATCAAGATTAGGCTCTAGAAAACATATTTGTTATAAATAATATTATTAGCAGGTTCGGATATCTCGTAGCACGGTAAGACGTTAGAGAACCGCTGAGTCGATTTTAACATAAGTCAACTTATGCTCATACTCATCCTCATATACAAGGTGGAAGTCTACGAGGGACCTTTATGGAAATGGGAGATAGTTAAGGCTATACTGAGCAACTTTTAATATGGGACCAACCCCGAAAACGTAAAAAAAAATGACTTTCTTACATTGTGTGTACACATGCCGTACCTTTATATGGATAAGTTTTTTTTACGATTTCGGGGTTGGTCCCATAGTAAAAGTTGCTCAGTATAGCCTTTACTATCTCCCATTTCCGTAAAGGTCCCTCGTCGAATTCCACCTTGTATAATTATAATTAGGTAGTCAAAATATGCTTTTATTTTCATTTTATCTATGTGTTCTATGGATATTACAAACTAGAAGCTTAGTTAATAATATTTTTTGTTTGCGTGTTTTTTTTACATAATATACGATATATAGTTGAATTCAATTCCAAATTATATTTATTTCGTTTATATTATAATCAACTTTTGGAATGAGTATGTGAGTATGAGTTGACTTTCATGCTAAAATCGACTCCGTGTTTCTCTAACGTCTTACCGTGCTACGAGATATCCGACCCCTGAATTTATCAGAAAACCTAGCCTAAAATAATGAAATACTTCAATAACAGATACATTAGGTAAATAACCTTCGTAGAAAGGGTTAAGGATAATTAGCTAAATGCTAATTACCTATCGATTTGATAATAAAATGAAAATAGCAAATATGCGTTTCTCTTTTATATACTTGTATTCGTATACCAAAATATAAACAAATATGGCCGACTTTCCATAGCATTTTACGTCTTTGACACGTATGTGTCATTCGTACAATTTTCATTTTTTGGGAAAAGCAATCTAACGTTGTTACCCTAATTTTTATTAGCTTTAAACTGAACTATTATTAAAGCCCAATAAACTAGTCATCGAGCAGCATTGAATTTATTTTAAAACTAGCGACCCGCCCCGGCTGCGCAGTTGCGCATGGCTACTATACCTACATAAAAACCTTCCTCTTGAATTACTCTACCTATTAAAAAAAACCTCATCAAAATCCGTTGCGTAGTTTTAAAGATTTAAGCTTACAAAGGGACATAGGGACAGAAAAAGTGACTTTATTTTATCTGTCTCTATGTCCAAGACAAATCCTCGAAATTCACGAATTTCGTTTTTCGCGGTAGGGCCGCTGATCGCGTTCGCTTCGCGTGCTCGTACGCTGCGCTGTGGTTGGTCACATAGGCTGGCGGCGGCTGTTTGATTTTATCGCGTCGCGTCGCTTCGCATTCGCAAGGGAATCGCTCACCTAAAGCTGCATTCAGACCAAAAGAGCATTCGCTGTTCTATCCCCCGCTCTATGAAATCAACCAATCACGTTTTGTGTAACGATCGAATTTCGTAGAGTGGGAGGTTAGAATAGCGAATGTTCGCTTGGTCTGAATGCATCTTAAGACACCGTGTTAGAAAACTCACCGAAACCGGTCAAACTTGGCATATCTCTTCCAGTCCTTCGGATTGCTCTTGTACCCCAGCATTAGTTTCTGCACATCTTGAACGTTGACGTGGTCGCGGGAGAAGATGACGTGCAACTCCTCAACCAGCTTCTCCAGGCCTGTGATCTCACTGTGGAAGATCAGCTCGTTAAAGGTGACATTGGTGACGCATTGAAAAAATGGCCGCATTTTTGTTGTGTTGTCGCTTTTTTAATTTTCCGAACTTGTTTTTTTTACTACTCAGAATCGCGAGTTCTTTCGATCCACATTAGCAGAAGAAAGTGTCACGAAAATTTCATACATTTTTAGTTTTCCACTGAGTTACGGTCGAATAAAGTGTATGAAAAATAGTAGATTTTTTGGGACACTTTTTTATTTCTATGAGGATCGAAAGAGCGCGTGATTCTGAGTAGTAAAAAAGTCAAATTTGAAACATTAAAAAAAATAAAAACAAAATAAAAATCCGCCCCAATATCGGGTATTATCCAGGGCTACCAATACCGGCATTTTTTGAATGTACAATACTCTGCTCTGCGTATATGTATATAACATGTACGTCTCCCGCCAGCTCAAAAATGCCCCCAAAAACATCTGTTCAATCGTATCAAGATGGGCAGAGCAGGACGCTTTTCTTCACACCACGCATATTTCGGCGCAACATCTTTGACAAATGTTTATAGAATATCGCCAATCAAAACTTTGATGGACCAATCACAACAATTTTAAATAGCGGTTTAAGTTTTTATAGGTTGACTATGTCAAGAATAAAATGACATTCAAATTTATTGTCGTGATGCATTGATCGGGGGGTGACACTTATAAACTAAAATCCAGGACCGTTTTTGAAAGGCAATTTACTATGGCGTGCGGCTTCCATTCCATGTTTTATTTGTTCGTAGCTACCGGTATTAAAAGCCCTAGTGTTATCTCTGTCAGCTCTGCTAAAATTAATGAGCTTATAAAGATCGCCGGAAGACGTTGAATACAGGCCAGGGTCTCTTAGTCTCTTAAATGCGATTCAGTTTAGGTTCTGCTTGTCAGTTTTTGACAGTTATTCAAAAACATTCTATGGAAATGACACATCGCCATTCAGATAGGTCCTAAACTGAATCTCATTAGTGGATCGTGGAGCTCAGGGGAGCCTTTCCACTTTTAGAGACACCCAATTAGCGTGAAATTAAAAAAAAACCCCGATCAAGCTTAACTTCCTAAAGATATAATAATACAATCATATATTTAATATTTACGCAAATAATTGATTCTGAAGAAATCTTAATCAATTATGTTATTTGAAAGGCCTTGAACAAAAAAATACGACTTTGTACTACGTAGGTACTACTTTGACGACTAGCAGGGAAGAAAATGCCCGTATTCGAATAGGTGATATGAAAAATGTAACCACCACAAAATGGCCCCCGATTCAGTTTGTTGCTGTATTGTAAGCAGTGTTGAGCAAAAAGTAATATGATTACTCCTTCCGATTACTTTTGTATGAGTACTTTGTAATATATATTACAAAGTACACATACAGAAGTAATCATAATTATTACTTTTTGCTTTATTATTTATTATTATTAGTGAGTGAGGGGTGAAATAATGATGATGACTAAAACTAAACCTATATTACCCATTTTAAAAACTTTACTACCGAAATACATGTCTTTTGAAGGTATCGTGAATATGAAAGCGCCGGACACAGTACTGCAATCTTCTTCTTTTAATATCTTTAGATGTCATGATAGACTGTAAGATATAAAACAGCAAAAAAACACCAAAATAAATAATCTACATAGATCTGAATTAGTATGGAATAGCTAATTCGTAGAAATATTGAAATTATGTTGAATAATTTACAACAAATACATTTCGTATATTGCCATTGTCAAAATAATGATGACGATTCCCATTTTGGCATTTGAATTGACAGATTCGTTCTGAGAATCGTTTCCATTCTAGCAGATTTTTCAGAGTTAGGTATCGTTGGTTCCATGCAGATGGCAGTCCATATGGCATTAGACCGCGTCAAGTGGAAGAATTTCACTGTTGGACTCGCAAACAAGTAATTGTTCCCGCCAGATAAAAAATTGCCCGCACCGGGAATCGAAGTACCTCAGCTTAGGCGGCAAGGCCTGCTACCGCGAACATCGAAGTTCGCGAATTTCGGGGATTTTTCTCTGTCACTCTAATGACGCCTTCGTTGGAGTGACAGAGACAAATCCCCGCAATTTGCGAACTTCGATGTTCGCGGTAGCAGGCCTGGTTACCAACAACGCGACGCCAGACAGGCTGTCGAAGATAATGATAAACGTCAGCGGCTACGACTACCGCGAATAACGAAATTCGTAAATTTCGAGGATTTGTCTCTTCCGCTCTAATGACGCCTTCGTTTGAATGACAGAGAAAAATCGCGGTAGTAGGCCAGTTAATATTTTATGTCGTGTCACCTTTTCGACAAAAGGGATCACCTGGGTGCTTAGCCAAGTTGCCAATCGCTAGCGCTTAATCGTCAATCGTAAACGAAAGGCAGCCAACTGTCTTATGGGTGAAAATTATTTTCGTTGTCTTGTTTCATACCACTCTGTCACGCTTTTAGCTGCTGTTTCGACTCAGTATATAAAAAAATCCGGTGCACTTGTATTTCATTTTCACGCTAGATTTTAATCCATACTTCAAAAATTGGAAACAAAACATCATCTCATACAAAAGTCACAACTGTGTCACGTTTTTTAGGGACACAAAATAAGACAACGAAAAGAATTTTGACCCTTATGTCGCACTAATATGAAAGAGTTCACGATCCTCAGCCATGAGGGAGCGACTGAGAAGAAGAATCGTCGGGTATAGTACAATACCGCGTAACTACCAAAGCAGATAGAGTTCAAATATCAAACAATTGACACTCAAATTGAGCCTAATTGAATTTGTTAGTTACGCGGTAATTGCACTATCCCCGACGATAAGAGGAGTTCAGAAGTGTTTTTTCAAAAGGGCTTCTTTCCAATTAGTCAATAGAGATTATTTATTTTACGAAAACACGGAAAACATATCCGTCGTCGTTGACAGAGTGGAAATACCTAAGCCTTTTTGAATAGTTACTCCTTCATATACGAGTAGGTACCTGTCCACTAAATCCACGTCATTTTAACTGAGTTCAAAACAGGAGGAGGATTTCAATTTTACTGATTTTCAGGGTTCCGTACAACAAAAGAAAAAAACGGAATCCTTTTGGTCGCTGAACTAAGTCGATTTGTGTAAGATGATAGATATTTATTGTTATTATTTATTTATTACAGGATCCCTCGCTGGTAGTATGCCCCTGGGTGCCTCTGGATGGAATAGTGGAGGAACCCTCTCCAAACCATTGCCCATTTCCAAAAAATCAATCCGTCCAGTAGTTTTGCTGGTGGTAGAACCTAGTGCAGGGTCCACCCGGATACCTACCACCATCTTACCCGTTAACCTGCCGCTAAATAGTTAGTACTGTTTGGAGGTAAGATAGCCGGTGTAATTACCGGCATAGATAGTGGCAATCCATCTAAGTCCTCAGGGTAGGCAGCACATAGGCGATTTTTGGTCACTATGTCCATGGGCCTCAGTTCCTGCTTTCCATCAGGTGGGCTGAGAGCTAAGTTGTCTACCTTCGTCAAATAAAAAAAATACCAAAGTTTCGGGAACGTTTTTGAAAATCAAATTCGTATGGCGTGCGACTTCCATGTTTTTTTATTTGTTTGTAAAGATAATGTCCATTGAGTTTAATGTTCTTGTGTGAAGAAAGGTGTCACGATTGTAAATATTTATTGTAACGCAATGTCATCGAGGTGATTTATCTTAATGTCAAAGTACTTTATACTTCAATTTAGGCAATTATATAAATAATGGAAAAATCCAGATTCGTGGATCGAGCGTATGACTCCGGCACAATAGCCTGATAACTATCTGACCAAGGGTGCGATTTTTGAATTTCACCAGTGACTTTTTCTCACCGAAAACAAGTGATTTCCCTTGAGTTCGTATTTTTCAAATGTCATCAGTGACTACAATTTTCATACCTATGATATCGATATCGCTTTACGAGTGTGACTATTTTTGACAGTTGACTTAGTGACGTCTGCCATTTTTCAAAACTTTAGTTTTCTTTTCAAATGACATTGACACTCCGTTTTAAGTTCGACCACTTTGAGCGAACCTAATATGAGTTATAGGTAGTATGAAAAATAGAAACCGATACTAAGAGCCACACTACTACATCTGCGCAAAAAGGAACGTAACAGGATAATTGTCTATGACTGACATTGTACAATTTCTGCATGTTGGCAAAGAACGTGTGAGAATCAAAAATACGGCATTTGGAAAACAGGGACTTCAAATCACAGCTGATAATTGAGTAGCTTAACTTCAAATCCAGGTAAATCCACTCTACCAATAGAGTGCACATTTAATTGCAATTGCCTAGTTTTTCTTTAAACTTCAACTCTATTGATAGAGTGCATTTACCCGGGTTTGAAGTTAAGCGACTCAATCAAACCAGTGATCTCAATATCATTGGTGCTACGAACAAATAAAATATGGAAGCCGCACGCCATATTAAATTGCCTTTCAAAAATGGTCCTGAATTTTAGTTGACAAGTGTCACCAATGAAGTTTGAATTTTAGTTGAACGTGTCATTCAATGCATCACGGTAATGAATTTCAATTTCAACTTATAAAAACTTAAACCGCCATTTAAAAATAGTTGTGAATGGTTCGTCAAAGTTTTGAATGGCTATATTCTATTAACATTTGTCAAAGATGTTGCGCCGAAATATGCGTGGTGTTAAGAAAAGCACTATGTCCTGCCACTTCTGCCCATCTTGGCACAATTGAACAATTGTGTTTGGGGGCATTTTTGAGCTGGCATTAGACGTTCATGTTATATATGGTCGCAGTATTGGTGAAATTCAAAAATCGCACTCCAAGTAGAAACTTTCTTAGAATTGCAGTCCCACTTTACTTACTGGTCAATTTTGATGGGTCTCTCGATGGGAAGTACTTCCATGTCGGTGCACTGGGATACCTTCATCTTGCAGTTTGCGTTTTCAACGTCCATGTCTTAAATATTCTGCAACAATACAAAAATCCATATTAGGCACTTGTCTCACCGCAAGACTAAGCTATGAACTATAGGCTATAAACACGAACAAAAGATACGCACTCCCATGTAAAAAAAAATAGACACGGTGATACTCGCCCGGCGGTGATAGCTGATAGCTGGGCGAAGTGGGCGAGTATCGCCGTGTTTTTATTTACACGGGAGTGTGTATCGTTTGTTCGTGTTTAGTTAGTTAGTTAGTTATCCTGGGCTTTTTCCGCAACTCGACAACCATCGTGCCTTTTTTGCGTTGTTCGTGTTTAATAGCCGATATAGTTCATAGCTCAGTAGCTCGCGGTGAGACCAATACCTTAGGCACTTGTCCCACTGCGAGCGAGTATGCTATGAGCTATAAAATGAACAAAAGATAATCGCCCCTGTGTAAATAAGAGACACATCATCATCAGCCTATCTCAGTCCACTGCTGGACGTAGATCTCTCCTATTAACTACTATGTATGAATGAATGAATGAATGATTTATTTATTTCAAAGACAACATAATGGTCCACAATATTTGTTAGTACTTGCTTATATCTAATCTAATTAAAAACTTATGTTAGGGATTTAATAATAAATACATAAAAGTGATTTAGTCCTCTGAGACATTCTCCATATGAGAGGACAATCTGGCTTATCTGCTACCATGCTTAAGATGCTGTTGCTTCTCCCGCGCACCCGGCGTAGCAGCGAGGCCGTTTTTTTACGCCAGACGGCGTCAAAACTATCCGTGCGCGCGTCGGCGAACATAGACGATGCGCTGCAGGAACGCGGAAGTTTCAACAGCACCCTAAAAGCGTTATTGTATTGGATTCGCAGAGCATTGTAAGCCCGTTGAGTATATTTGACCCACAGACTAGACGTGTACAGTGATGTACAAAAAGCCTTGAAAAGTGTAATTTTCACTTCATCTGTACAGCGACTAAATCTGCGGGCCAGCATGTTCGCTCGAACCGACAATGCTCTGCGCTCCCTCTCCATATCTCCATCATCTTTCTGGTCTTCGGTCAGTAAATGCCCTAAATATCTAAACTCCTTCACCCTAGTGAGAGAAACACCATTTAGAACTATAGGTGGAATGAAGAATGGACATTTACTTCCCGCCTTGAAAACCATGTAGTTGGTTTTTGTAACATTGTATGTCAGGCCATGAGATGTCGCATACGCTTCACACACGGCGATCATCTGACGTATGGACGCATTAGGAGGTAAATGCCCATAATCGCCATGCTGGGCAAGCGAATTGCCCCCCTCCCCTAACTTTTGATCCGTAGGTCCAAAAAATATGAAAAAATCATGAATAGTATCATACAAAAGAACGGTTGGAATTCCGTGCTTTTTCGTTCTTCGGTATATATTTTTTTTGTTAATGAAGTAATTCAAAAATACATATATATACAGGGTGTTCGTTTCGATATGCTATAAATAAGACAGGTTACTTGGGACATTAATAGAAGTTGTCTGGTATACAGGCTTTTGGAAAATTCGATAAAAAATATTTTATTTTGTTTTCATACATAATAAATGAAATGGTAAGTGTGAGAGAACCTTAAGAATAAAATAAAAGTTAATCTCAGGTAACTGACGGCACATGTCAAAATAAGTAACATTAGAATGTAATAAAGGTTGCAATACACATGTTCAGTGATTAAACTTATTTTTTTAATAACTCAATAACAGTAAGAGTTAAAACACTAGTTTCTTAGAGAAATTAGTTATATTTGACCTAAATAAGCTTCCGTTAAAGTTATAGCATATCAAGAAAAACACGCTGTATAATATGTTAATAATTGCATAAGATGTTGAGTACTATACACCCGGTATTTTTTAATTTGCGTTAAATTAAAGGTAAGCTTATTTAGGTCAAAAATAATCAAATTCTCTAAGAAACTAGTTTCTTAACTCTTACTGTTATTGAGTTATTAAAAAAATAAGTTTAATGACTGAACAAGTGTATTGCAACCCTTATTACATCCTAATGAAACTTATTTTGACATGTGCCGTCAGTCACCTGAGATCTTATTCTTAAGGTTCTCTCACACTTGCCATTTCAATTATTATGTAGGTATGAAAAACTATTTTTTTTTCGGTTTTAACAAAAAGCGACCAGGTAACTCCTATTAACGTACCAAGTAACCTCTCGAATTTAACGCAAATAAAAAAAAACCAGGGTGTATAAAGAGTATAAAACATTTTAAAATATTGAGCTCTTTCGAGGTTTTTCTAAAAAACCGGTTCCGATCTCTGATTAGTTGATTACGGATATTACTTCCTAATACTTCAATACGCTACTACGCATAGGTAAAAGGAGAGACCTACCTATGTCCAGTGTCCAGCAGTGGACTAAAATAGGCTGATAATGTGATAAAATGAGGGTCCATTTGTACCCTTTTGGGGGAATAACCATTTGCCATATTATCTCCCAACACGTAAATATACGACATATTATCATCAAACGACATAATATTTACAACATGAATCCAAAACATAACTATCGAAAGGGGAAAGGTTAAAAAACAGACTAGGTCTAATGTTATATTTATATTACATTTCATCATTATGAAGTGAGCATAAAGAACTTATGAAATTGACCCATGGATCGAAAGATAGAAGAGAGGGAGGAGGGGGGCATTTTTTTTTAAATTATGGAGCTGTTAGCTCCGAAAATATTCACTTTAGAAAAAAACTTTGTTCTGATTCGTTTTTAAAGACCTATCGAATAATACCCCACACTTAGCGTTGTACCGAGGAGAAGTTTCATAAGTTGCATAATAGAGAATGTTCTCGGCAATTTAAATTAGCCAAGCAATCTAATCAAGCCAAAACCACTTTAAGGTATATTTTATGCCTTGTCTACTCAATTGTGAAATACAATATTCTTCATCACACTTTTTTATAAGTTCTCATGGAAACATTCTCAATGAGAACTTACTCTTAAATTCTCATGAAAATTGTGGGGGGATAGAATAGCGAATGCTCGTTTGGTCTGAATGCACCTTTATTGACCAATTTAGAATTTACTACACAGGCTGATGAATCTAATTTTTTAATTCGTTTTATTACAACCTTTTCTAGTAAATAAAAACCAAATATGAAAAAGTTTTGAACACAAAACTCTAGACTAAAATTATTATGTTTAGTACAGATGGTGCCTTTTTTAGACTCTAGTGCGAGAAGTGTGTCATTTTACGTCAGGTCCAAAACTTCGGAGGGCCATTGCACTAAAAAACGTTTCATGTTTTTCGCACTTGTGTCGTAATGTACTATGAACGTGGGTTACTTACGTTTTTAAGTCGAATAATAAATAAATAAATAATAAATACCTAAATAAATATCTTGGGACATCTTACACAAATCAACCTAGTCCCACGGTAAGCTCAATTAAGGCTTGTGATGCGAGCACTAGGCGACGATAGGTATATATAATATATAGACACATATAGATACTTAAATACATAAACAGCCATGACCAAGGAACAGATAAATAAATACACAAATAATGCCCTCGCCGGGATCCGAACCCGGAACCTCCAGCTTCGTAGGCAGGGTCACTACCAACAATAATGCGCGACATGTCTTTCTCGCGCAGCCGTTGCAATTGGCTCTTGAAAAAGCTCGTCATATACGGCGAAACAAGTCGAGCAGTTGACTTAAAAACGTGAGTAACCGCGTGAAATACCTTTGAACTTGTTTGAAAAACATGTTTACCCTTAGCACGCTAGATGTAGTAGATACTTTCCTATCATCAATCTATGTCTAGCACCAAGATAACGTTGTTATTCGACATATGTCGTACATTCTTGTATAATCAAAGGATGTAAACATATTATAAAACAAGTACTTTCATTTGAAAATTAGATGTCATAAATACCAAAGAAATATACCGAAGTTTACCAACGCTGGAGATGGGTTTAGAACCCACGTCCTCAGCTTTCGCGGCTGATGCCTAAGTCACATTTTATCAGCATGCGTACGCATTTTGTCTAATAAAATTGGCCGTTTAGTATGAAACGTGTAGGTGAGCATGCGTAGGTACGCGTGCGGAAAGCTGGACGCGGCCCCATACTAAACTGACATTTTCTATAGACAAAATGCGTACGCATGCTGATAAATGTGTCTTTACCCTAAACCACTTGGACAACGCGGCGTGAACGATGAACGAGTGGGCAATGCAAATGGTTGTTCGATGGCAATGTGTGGCCAATGTGTGGCTAACGTGTCGGGGTTGACCTTTAGTGTACGACGCGTAGACCACTCGTCGTACACTACTTTAATATCATTTTTTGAAAATAAGCCTATGACATGACATAGGGCTTAATAGTTATTTATTATACAAGGGGGCAAAGTTGTTGTTTAACTGTCGTGCCAATATTGAGACCTGAGCTAGCGAAAGATTCCAAAATTGAGCCACGAGCGTAGCGAGTGGTTCAAAAACTGGAATCTCGAGCATTGCGAAGGTCTCAAGGCACGAGAGTTGAACAAACTTTGCCGCCAAATGTAATACAACTTTTTTCCCCTCACTATCGCGAGGAAATATGATTACAAATCTCATCCAAATGTAAATTAACTTAAAGAAACCATTTAAAACTCAATGTCGAAACGTATCGTAGAATAGAGTTACTTCTGGAATTTAAATATAGCCAATGGCTTAAAAAGTCACCCATGAAAACGACCAATTTAACATGTGAGCTCCGATTGCGCATGTTTACTACGGTCATACAGATCCACTTATACTAGGCAGTAGGGAGCTATAGGAATTAGAGCAATGTCAAATTACTTTATTCACAAGTGTGTAAAAAGCGTTTTTACCCGCTCGTATTAAACGATAAACCAGCGCTTTACGAGCTAGTGAGGGGAAAATTTCTATATTTGGCATAGTCGAATTGCCATTAAGTTGTTATAATGTGCGAAGACTGCGTAGGCCTTAATATGGTCCGCTGGGCAGGCGCCGGGTTTGAATCCCGGCGAGAGCATTATTTGTGTATTTATTTAATCCTTGGTCGTGATTGTGTATGTATTTGTACCTATAAATATGTATACCTATTATTATATTATATCGCCAAATTGTTTGCTGAGATCGCGAAACGTCTGGTTGATGTAACTAGAGACCGAAGAGCTGGCGACTTCCTCGCACAACGCATCAGTATTGCGATACAGCGAGGAAATGCCGCCAGCATCCTCGGTACAATGCCACAAGGGCCAATCTTAGATATAGGTTAGGTTAAGTAGATTAGTTAGATTTAATCTATGTACATAAATTGTAGTTTTTAAAATAAATATATTAAGAAATATCGCCAATTAGACTTAGTAGCCACATCGCAGGCCTTAATTGAGCTTACCGTGGGACTAGGTCGATTTGTGTAATATGAAAAAAAATATTTATTTTTTATTAAACTCTGACCTATTTTAGTCATATACTCGTAACATTCATCACATGAATCCCGAGGAGATACGAAATAATAATACCATGCCATCTATTATTCAAAGTATTCAAAGAAATGCCCCTTCTGGATTTGAACCTGTCACATCCAGCTTCGCAAGGATCGCTAGCCAACTGAGCTACGGAGACAGTAAAATATCAAATAAGTGTGAACCAAATGAATGCTACTTATATTTAAATTAAGTCCTTATGAATGATTGATGACTGATGACCTGGTGAAGGTCGCAGGAGTCCGCTGGATGCGGGTGGCGCAGGACCGGTCATTGTGGCAATCTTTGGGAGAGGCCTATGTTCAGCAGTGGACGTCTTTCGGCTGATATGATGATGATGATGATGATGATGAATGATTGATTAGAAATGTTTATTTAAACTTGTACGAGTAGATCTAATGAACATCATAAAATTAATTATTATTGTTTTCGAATGAGATCATTAACGATATCAAAAACCTAATAAAACACATTTAGTATTACACATACACACATTTAGTATTACTTGTCTATGTAAAGCTTGAACTATTAGTAAAGTTGCCAAGATACGAGTATAACGGTACTAAAATATCTGCGACCATATAACATAGACGTCTAATGCCAGCTCAAAAATGCCCCAAAACCAATTGTTCAATTGTGCCAAGATGGGCAGGACATAGCGCTTTTTCTTAACACCGCGCATATTTCGGCGCAACATTTTGACATATTATGTTTATAGAATATAGCCAATCAAAACTTTGATGGACCCATGACAACTACTTTTAAATGGCAGTTTACGTTTTTATAGGTTGATATTGAAATTCATTACCGTAATGCATTGAAGAGGGGGTGACACTTGTCAACTAAAATTCAGGACCGTTTTTGAAAGACAATTTAGTATGGCGTGCGACTTCCATGTTTTATTTTTTCGTAGTAAAATATACAGGGTGTCTCAAAACTACGGGACTTGAAACTTAAATATTGTAAATTAGGGTATTTTGCTGAAATTAGACTTTACGTTATCTTTAAAAATTAGTCACCACCAATTAGGCTACGGAGACGGACAAACATATTCTGAATACTTATCAATTAAACTTAATTATTTCACACATATAAGTTTACAGTAACAACCACCCGGTTACACGGTAAATTAAAAATGCTCCAAAATTCATTCTTAATTACAATTATACTTACACATTTAACATTATATTATCAACCAATAGGAATGTAAAACGTGATTGTTGTTTTTTTGTCAGCCTCCGTAGCCTAGTTGGTAATGACCCTGTCTACGAAGCTGGAGGTTCCGGGTTCGAATCCCGGCGAGGGCATTCTTTGTGTATTTATTTAGCACAAATGTTTGTTCCTTGGTCATGGCTGTCTATGTATTTAAGTATCTATAAGTATCTATCTATTATATATATCGTCGCCTGGTACCCACATCACAAGCCTTAATTGAGCTTACCGTGGGACTAGGTCGATTTGTGTAAGATGTCCCAAGATATTTATTTATTTATTTATTTTTACACATATTTCATTCACCATGAAACCTGTTACGAATTTGCTTCGTTTTGTTCATTTTGGCAAATGTAGTAATCTTTGGGGAAGACCTACGCCCAGCTATTTACGACATGATGATGTCAAAAAATACTAGTCATTATTCAATATTGCAGAAGGTTCGGTGCAGCTCTGCGTCGCCGTCGTTAAAATGTCTCGAGTGTAAAGCAAAGCAAACATGAAATAGAAAACTTACTAGTTTTACTAGTTATAAACAGTAAAAGTTAGTACAGTTAGGTAGAAATGTCATAGTAAATATATAGTTGATGCACAGTCAAAGGCAAAATAAGGTGTATACAGTGTGTTAACGTGTTACAGGTTTTTATTGAATCAGAGGAATGCGATCCGTGTGGCCGTGTGGTGACGGCAGTAAGAATACATTTGTCACCACCCCAACTCCTCCTGCGGGTGTCGTAAGAGTTGACTAAGGGATTGAAGTGTCACTGACCATTATTTGATAAAAGATTGATGATGGGCAGCAGCGTCATCATAGTGTACGTATTATTGCGATCGCCAATCCGCTTGCCCAGCGTGGCGATTATGGGCAATGATCTTCAAATGCGTCTATAGGCATAGTTAATAGGAGAGGCCTACGTCCAGCAGTGGACTATCATAGGCTGATGATGATGATGATGAGCAATGCGATGTAGATTTTTAGCCAAACCGTGAGCATTATTAGATTCAAAACTCTAATATATTAAAATATTATCGAACCGGGTTACTCACGTATTTAAGTCGATGATTGCTCGACATGTTTCGACCCATTAGGAGGGTCCTTGTCCGGAGCACCACATGTCGAGCAATCATCGACTTAAATACTTGAGTAACCCGGTTAGGTAATATTTTAATATGTTTGAGTCTCACGTTAGTTATAAATGTTATAATTCTAAAATCAAAACTCTAATTTTAAATATTAATTAACTTTCTAAGAAAAGTTAATTGAGAAGCAATGTACTTGAAAATGAATCCTTAATTTGCTCTTGACAATACAACTTACTTACTCCCTACAACTATGCCAAAATTCGCTTATACACGAGTTTTTTCCTCTGAGTTTCCTTCGTTTGGTGTACGAATGATAGATCGCAGCCACTCGCAACGTTTGACAACTAAGCAGTACACGCGTTACATTGGTCGTTCGGAGGAAATCAACTTAATTGTACGGTCACCTGAGTCACGGTGGTTTACTGCAAAACTATGATATTTATATTATGTTTGTAGATGACCCATGAAGGGAAGGGCTTATTAACACCAGAAAAAAGCATGTTTGTATAGTTTAACCCCCTTATTCATAAACGTCTCCTAGTATTGTTTTCGGAGTTGGTCCGTGGGGTCCCAGCGCTCATAAGTTTTTTACAGATATATCTAAGCGGCTTGTCGACGCCACGGTGACCGCCGTGCTAGCAGCTAACTTTTTTTTGTTAACCCAGGGGAATCCGTTATGGATACCACCCGGCCCGGAAGCAACCGGTTGGTTGGTTATGTCCGACTCGCACGGACTAAGCCCCTGGGGTGTTCCACCGCTCGCTCTATGTGCTGGGCTTCGGGAACGCTGCTGCACACCTCCGAGAACCCCGCGAGCGTTGCCCTTGAGGGCCCGTTTTGTCGACGGAGACTGCTTCAGCAGCCTACTCCACCGACAGCACCTCGAAACACTTGAGGGCTATCCGGCTCGGGAGTGCTGGCAGCTACCTTGCTCAACGTATAAGTGTCGCGATACAGCGAGGTAATACTGCCAGCATCCTTGGCACCATGCCGCGGGGCCCAACTTTTTAGATTTATTTTAGTTTTATTTAGTCTTCATTTGATAGGTTACTTAGTTTAGTTATATTTTATTCTTTAGTTTATTTAGTTTTCATTTGATAGTCTACTGTAGATTTAATTATTATCAGACATCGTAAGATTTCCAGCATTTTTGGTGCAGTGTAGTACAATTAAGGGATGTGAAGTAAGTTATTCGAAGTAAGAACTATAAAACACGAGCGAGTTAGAAAAAAGCCAATTTATAGTTCTGCTTTAAAGCTCTATTTATGCTTAGCCAAGTTGAAAATCGCTAACGTAGTTTTACGTTTCTGTCACTCATTCAAATTAGTGTGACAAAGACAGTTAGCTGTCTTTCGTTAATGATTGACGATTGAGCGTTAGCGATTGGCAACTTGTTTAAGCACCCTGGCTTCGCTCGTGTTTTATAGTCATCGAGACTCGTCCTAGTGGTTTATGATGGTCCCGTTTTATCTATTTATCGTGCTACGCATCACTTTCGCAGTTACATACTTGTTAGAACCTGACAGCAACAACGACAAACGATTAAACACGGTACCATCATAAGCCTACTAGGTAGTCTACTTTCGATTCTTCTATCATAAATAACTATTGAAAATCGATTCACGATTTTTGAAGATATCGAGGATCATTCATACAGAAAAAATACATAAATAAAACCAATACTGAGTGTACTATTTCGAACATGTTTACTGATGATATTTTGTGTATTTAGTGCATTATTACGTTTACAGAGGTCAAGAATCTGCCTACAGCCAAATATTTTAGTGTAAAGATAAACACACAAATGAATCGCAGAGATTCGCACCCGGAACCTCCAGCTTCGTTGGCAGGGACACTAGTACACTATCAACTAGATTACGGAGGCTGATAATAGGTAATTAGGTACACTCTTGTTGTCATGCTACAAGAGATATGGTTCACAAATTGGGTACGCAGTTTTGCAGCGAGCAGAACTTAATATATCAAGAAATTATATAAATATTATAGGTAAGGTACTTTTCATCACACTTGCTGTCTAAGCGCGCCATTGCGTGCATGCGTAGCGGGAGTAATAGAAAAGTATAATTCCCTAGGGAGTAATAGAAATGTCATTACGTCATTTCATAATATTATATGTTAAAACTTATTTTTTTTGTCGGCAAGTGTGATGAAAAACATTGTATGCATCACGGTTGATAAGCAGAATACTAACTCGAGTCATAAAAGCCCTCCGCCTGACGGTGTCGGGCTTCGAACACTCTCGTTAGTGTTCCCATACTTACCTCCCTTGATGCACAATGTACTAATAAAGGATGTCTCTAAAAGTGTGTACACAATTAATAACGCTTTAACGTGGGTTACCGTTTTCCTATTTTGACGCATTATACAGGGTGAAACATGAGTCGTGAATAATATACGTTTTTCTAACTCTATATTAGGATATCCAAAAGGAATTAATGGATTAATTTAAATTACCTCTTCAAATTGAAGTAATTAATAACGGAAATTTTGTCATTTCGTATAATCGTAATGTATATAAATACAACTAACAATTGAATGCCCCACAAGTTACTTAGAAATAGCCATGTTTTTTGTGGCTTTTTCTAATTATTAAGGTATTTTTCAGAGATGATAACGGCTATTTAAGCTAATTAAAACGTTAAATGTAGTAAATATCATTTAATTTTACACGAAATGACAAATTTCCCGTTATTATAATTACTTCAATTTGAATTGAATTTGTCTTAAATCTTTTTGGATGTCCTAAAGCCAAAAAATACAAAAACATAAACCCAAAAAAATACAAAAAATAAATAAAATATTTGTCAATTTTTAAGTAACTTGAGGGACATTTAATTGTTAGTTGTTTTTAGAGTTATAAAAACGTACTGTTTACGACTCATGTTTCACCCTGTATTATTGATTGTTTATTTACAATTAAGTAATGTTTTGTAGACTGCAATGTATTAATTATTGATAATCGGTTCGTATTCTCGGAGATAGAGTTTTACATACAAACAAAATTTATTGAATTAGGAACCTTTCTTTTTCGAAGTCGTTTAAAAACAGAACTAAAACGGCCAATCAAACGATCTTAATTGTGTCCAAACCTTTTGAACGTTTCAACTCACTTTTTTAATTCACGATATCACAACACTGGCACAATACAAACTCCTTGGTCCGTCTTAGCGCGCGTTTAGTTCGCGAGTGAATGTTTTCCCGCGCTTACTGACGTTTTAATTTTTTTTATCTCTCGGGCTAGTGGTGTGAGAGTGTGGACTTGAGAATGAGTTTTTTCATCGCTGATTGGGTAAGTGGAACTGAATGAAGCGATGGAGCAAAAGACGCAATGTATTGTAAGTGGTAAATGATAGTCGTAACGATAATATCTATTATGTCACAGGTGCTCTAATAGTTACTGGTAACCGGTATTCGGTTCGAAAACGTATAATATTGCGTTTACTAGCAATCGTTTTTATGTAGGGTTTAACTGTTTTCAAATACTTATCTGGACACGTTTAATTCTTTGAAGCCTCCTTGGTGTTTTTTTATCATTATTTAGATACGGAAAATCAAATATACTACTACAAATATTTATCATAGGAGCATTATTTCTTTTTACTTTGTCCATTTTCATAACTTTGTATTTATGGGTAAATTTTGGGTTATTTCTACTCAGAATTACGAGCTACCATTTTCCACTTTAAATACCGGTAACAAACGAGGAAATCCGGCAAATGTATGGAAACTATGGAACATATTTTCCCTTTTTGGATAAAAAGAGCTGGTGATACTATCTAGAAATAACCCAAATTTTAAATTTAAAGCAGCTCAATGAAATATCTTAAAACGAGGAAATCCGGCAAATGTATGGAAACTATGGAACATATTTTCCCTTTTTGGATAAAAAGAGCTGGTGATTCTATCTAGAAATAACCCAAATTTTAAATTTAAAGCAGCTCAATGAAATATCTTATCCTGTTTTTTTGTCATAGATAGACAATGATGAAAAAGATAATAGAAAATAGATAGATGAAAAAAAAAATTATCCTGTTTTTTTGTCATAGATAGACAATGATGAGAAATATGCCGTGGACTTTAGAGTCTAGTTTAATGCGAGACAGGCCTGGTTATCACTGATGTCAATGATGTAATAACTTCTTCACATTACCACTAGGCTAAGCACATAATTTGTGCATGTATGGCCTGTCCAACGGTCTAAGAGCCAAAAGCCATAAAGATAAGGTAATTAGTCATCGATAGTCACAAGAGCGTAAGTGATTACTTACATTATACAAAAATCTGACTTCACTGTGTGTATACCTACACACAGTGAAGTCAGATTTTTGTATAAGGTTCAATATCTAATGAAATCGCTACTATTGCAAGATTTACAAGTGCAATAAAAAAAACATTAGGTAGAGTAACAATCGGAAATTTGTTAACCAGGGTCCAGTCTCGCAGTTTATAAAGTTAGCGAAATTGTAAAATGTAACTTTATAAAACGCGACCCTGTATTTCGTATTCAAATTCAATAGGTATTATGAAATATTTTGGTTTTAAGTACTTGTAGTCGAAAAAAAATTCGACTTTCGTTATTGTCAGAAATATTTATTTATAAATTTTAAATAAAGTGCTAAATTAGCTATTTCTGTTGATAGCGGGGAGGCCTTTGTTCAGCAGTGGACGTCTTGCGACTGGGATGATGATGATTTTTAATGCCTTGCTACATTTTTGACAACCCTGTGCAGATGTAAAGATATATTTTGTTTAAGAAACACAAAAAGGAATATAAAGTTTAGTACTAGGGTGTTCGGGAAGAAAATCACTCGTTTGTATTTCGATTTGTCACCTTTTGAAATTACAATGCTAATGTAAACATTTTTATGGCTTTTAGCTCTTAGACCATTGGACAGGCTATACCATTTTTTTAGTACAGATGGTGCCTTTTTTACGCGCTAGTGCGAGAAGTGGCTCATTTTACGTCAGGTCCAAAACTTCGGCCATCTGTACTAAAAAACGTTGTACGAGACACGTGCAAAAAGGAAATTATTAACTCGTGTCGATTTAGAACACTCCTTACGGTCGTGTTTTAAAATATCGCCACTCGTTTCGAATTTCATGTGTTTCATTTCAATTAAACCAAAAAATAGTAAAGTTACCTAAATTCCCACCAAGCTGGAAATCGGAAAGATTGTTTAAAATATTTAACCTTTGACCCGGATTTTTTTTTCCTTACTGGGGAAAGATAGGGAACTTTAAAATTTTGTTTTTAATGATATTTGTAACAATCTTACCGATTTTCAACTTGGTGGGAATTTAGGTAGCTTCCAATGTCTAAATTGACCGGACTATGGACGTAGGCCTCTCTTATTAACTACGCAATCTACGCATATCGACGCATTTACGAGTAGGAGGTAAATGCCCATAATTTGCAAGCGATAGTGTAGCGCAGTAGTGTGTTCAGCCCACTATGATAATGCTGCTGGCCATCATCAATCTTCTATAAAGGAATCTTGATTGACAAAAGCCCTTAGTCGACTCTTACGACACCCACGCAAAGATTTGGGGTGGTGACAAATGTATTCTTACAGCCGTCACCACGCGGCGGTGCTGTTGCATACAGGGACCTGAATCGGTATTTTCTCGACACAAAAAGAACGGTTCTTTTGCGTTCTTTTTTGTTCTTCGGTATATTATACATTCTAATTTAATGGAGTAAATTATAAATATTAGATGTCATATACCAAAGAAAAACGACCACGATCACCTAACGTCCGAGGTGGAGGTGGGTATCCTATTGCAATAGGACTAAATATTAACTGGGAATTCAAATTCCCATCTCTTACCACTAAACTAATTGGTGGTAACTAGGTACTGGGAATTCTTTTTCCCAGTAGTTACCACCAATTAGTTTAGTGGTAACAGTTGGGAATTTTAAATCCCAGTTGTTCCCAGTGGTAACAGGTGGGAAAAAAATTCCCAGTTGTTACCACTGGTGACAAGTTGGTGGTAACAGGTGGGAATAACCCCACTGAAGTAATTGCGAAAACACAAATCAAATTATTTATTAACCAAATATTTGGTTAATATTGATTTGAACTTTTATTTTTTGCCCAATACTTAATACTATAAAAATTATAAATACGAGTATGATGTCATATACCAAAGAAAAAACGACCAAGATCACCAATGTCTGAGGTGGGAATCGAACCCACGTGTTCAGTTTTCGCGGCTGATGCCTGCACCACGGCTCGTCTCGGTTGGTGGTTGGATCGTAGTCGTTTTTTCTTTGGAATATGACAGACATCCAATATTTATTATTTACAATACATTTTTGTAAGTTCTCAAGGAAACATTCTCAATGGGAACTTACTATTAAATTCTCAGGAATTTTTCTCGGAAACTTTCGAGTATACTCCCGCAATTTAATGAGTGTTCTGCAACTTGTACATTGATAGTTGAAAGGAAATTTGCCGCAAGTGCGTAACAAATACGCGTACGCTGCGGACTCAGTAGAAAATCCTGCTACCATATATAACATGGACGTCTAACGCCAGATCAAAAATGCCTCCAAAACCAATTGTTCAATTATGCTAAGATGGGCAGGACATAGCGCTTTTCGTGACACCGAGCATATTTCGGCGCAACATCTTTGACAAATGTTTATTGAATATCGCCAATCAAAACTTTGATGGTCCAATCACAACTATTTTTAAATGGCGGTTTAAGTTTTTGTAGGTTGATATACAAATTCATTGCCGTGATGCATTGAAGAGGGGGTGACACTTGTCAACTAAAATTCAGGACCGTTTTTGAAAGGCAATTTAGTATTGCGTGCGGCTTACATGTTTGAGTGATCTGCGTCTTAGACAGTCCCTTACGTAATGGATTCCGATGAGGCGAATTGGTTACGGGCTCGTTTCGCCTTCAACTCGCAAGTGTGATAAGGTCCTTACTCGAATGATGGTCGCCACCGATGTCTACTTTCATAATTTTGTATTTATGGATTTTTGTGCGTCATTTGTACTCAAAACACGAGCTATTTCGATCCCAAAAGGAAAAAAAATGTCTTAAAATGCTCATACATTTTCCGGATTTCCTTTGTTAGTGCCATACATAGGGTATCGAAAATGGTAACAAAATAGAATAAATCCCATGGTTTTTTTCCCATTGAGATCGAAAGAGTTCGTGGTCCTGAGTAGAAATAACCCCCAAAATTTACCCATACATTCAAAATGATGAAAACGGACCAAATAAAAAGAAATGCTCATATTATAAATAGATATGTATCGAACCAATATTGCGCGTAACCGATGGCCGGTGGGGCGGGAAGGTTCTCAAGAGGCGGCCACGTACCGGCGCAGCGTGGGTAGGCCCCTCACAAGGTGGACTGATGACCTGGTGAAGGTCGCAGGAGTCCGCTGGATGCGGGTGGCACAGGACCGGTCATTGTGGCAATCTTCGAGGAGGCCTATGTTCAGCAGTGGACGTCTTTCGCCTGATTTGATGATGATGAAATATCGATATTTGAATATCTATATTCTAATCATTCTACTTCAATAATTCTCTTTAACGTAAGTTTGTTTACGAAAAGTAAATATGCATACGCACGTTAGTGATAACGACAATAGACGTTTGTTATTTATATCGATAATGGACCTTTCCATTTGATTTAATCAAACAATTCCCGGATGGTTCTAGATTTTAATAATTAAAATCCAGAACCATCCGGGAATTGTTTTTATTATATTATTAATAAAATTTTTAATTATGCAGAATGGCCCTTGTTGTGGTGTGGGCAGGTTCGACAACGCGCACGTGACAACTATCGAAGCTAGGATTTTATGGACTACGGTGGTTTACCATGAGGGTCGATAGTGATGATTATGTGACGAAGGTAGACAACTGAGCTCTCAGCCCATCTGATGGAAAGCGGGAACTGAGGCCCATGGACATAGTGGGGCGTTTTCACAAACCGTTGTTGAAATCACCTTGTTATTTAATTTGGTCAAGCTTAGGCTTATTTGACTCAGAATCACGAGCTCTTTCGATTCTGTTAGGAGAAAAAATATGTCCATAATTTTCATACAGTTTTAATTCCTTCCATTACGCTACCGCCTTTGAACATCTATGAAAAAACGGTATCGTAATGTAAAAAACATTTTGGGACAATTGCTTCTTCTATTAGAATCGAAAGAGCTAGTGATCCTGAGTAGAACAAGCCCCAACTTGTCCGAATTAAATAACAAGGTGATTTCAACAACGGTTTGTGAAAACGTCCAGTGACCAAAAAAACGCCTATGCGCTGCCTACCCTGAGGACTTACACGGATTGCTTATACTCCAGTATGTCAGTAGTATGATGTGTACAGTTTTTTACTTATATCTGGGACATGAGGTCTAAAATTGTATATATATTTATGCCCTTGACTGTAAATAATTCTAAAGTCATTACGTCATTAAGTGTCATTAGCACCCCTATAGGTAATCTAGGTGGTTTAGCAGGCTCGTTCAGGGATTATCAACCTGTGGTGATCTTTGAAATGTTACAGATTCTTACCAACCAAATTTTGTTGACATATATTTTCTTGCGGTATCACTAATTGTCTATGATTTAAAGAAATAAAATAAAATATATTCTTCGGTGACCGCGAGGATTACTCATGAAATAAAACTATGAAAACGGATAAACTCGCGCGGAAGTTAATTAATATACGCGAGTGTATCAATTTTCATAGTTTTATTTCATAAATAAAATAAAGTTAATATTACTTTGTTCGAATATTTAAATGAGTCAAAACAGTTACAAAGTTTTTCATACCTAGTTAAGGCCTTAATCAAAATAAAAATCACGATTGCATTAATTGTGCCAAATAGATACAATATGTCAATAAAAACAGTCAATAAACTAAATTCTTAAAACTAAACTTAACGTTAAAGTACAAAAAATAATAATAGTATAAAACTAAAACTACCTATAGTCAAAGACAAAATAAAGTGTACACAAAAATGTTCAAAAATATGTCCCTATGCACTGTAATTCTGTGTAATAAGAACGTCGCAACATATTTATGAGCGGATTCTTTCGATACTTATTTTTGCACTTGACTGTACACCACAATTAAAAAGTAAGCTACTCAAATAATCTCAACGTTCCTGACTCAAAAGTGCCCATCAGTAGGTGTACCATGAGATAGTAACCGGAACCGGAACCGGTATTTTCTCCATACAAAAAGAACGGTTCTTTTTAAGTTCTTTTTCGTTATTCGGTATATAAATTTTAAGTTAATGGAGTTGAAATTACTTCATATGATATTATATCGACAATATGATATTATCATCTTCATCATCATCAGCCTATGATATTCCACTGCTGGACGTAGGCCTCTCCTATTAACTATGCGTATAAACGCATTAGGAGATAAATACCCATAATCACCACTCTGGGCAAGCGGATTGGCGATCGCAGTAATGTGTCCACTATGATGACGCTGCTGCCCATCATCAATCTTTTATCAAATAATGGTCAGTGACACTTCAATCCCTTAGTCGACTCTTACGACACCCGCAGGAGGACTTGGGGTGGTGACAAATGTATTCTTAGTGCCGTCACCACACGGCAGACATGACATTGTAAATTACATAAAATATTGAGTAATACATAAAGAGTAAAAAACATGTGCATGTGTTGCTTGCCCTTAGAGTATGGTCAAAGGCGCCTAGACTTGTAAGGGATTGCATATACCCGAGAAAATTAACTGGTGGTTGCTAAGACCGAGTGGCCGAGCGGTGCAGGCATCAGCTGCGAAAGCTGAGCACGTGGGTTCGATTCCCACCACGGACGTTGTTGATCTTGGTCGTTTTTTCTTTGGTATGTGACATCCAATATTTATAGTTTAGTTTACCTACTTAAAACTTAAGTTGCTTAAAAAAGAGTATTCCGATCTTAAGGTTTGCCACCCCTAAAGTGAAACCCGTTTGGAGTAAAGTCGACGCTCTCGTACGAAGGATAACGAGTATGGTTGCAAACAAGCAAACGGGCATAGAGTAAACTTTTAGCTCATTTATGGACGCTTGTAACGCTAATGATGTCCTGCACGCAGATTTGGCCAAAAAATCTAATTGCTTCTGTAAATTATATTTGTATTGTGTTCTTTGTAATCTAGATTAGAAAATTTGTCGAATGAAGAATCCGGTTACTTCTTCCGATTACTTTTGTACTGCGACCATATATAATATTATGGACGTCTAACGCCAGCTCAAAAATGCCGCCAAAACCAATTGTTCAATTGTGCCAAGATGGGCAGGACATAGCGCTTTTCTTAACATTTTAACATATGTTTATAGAATATAGCCAATCAAAACTTTGATGGACCAATGACAACTATTTTTAAATGGCAGTTTAACTTTTTATAGGTTGATATTGAAATTCATTACCGTGATACATTGAAAAGGGGGGCCGTTTTTGAAAGGCAACTTAGTATGGCGTGCAGCTTCCATGTTTTATTTGTTCGTAGCTTTTCTATGTGTACTCGGAAATAATCGGATTACTTTGTGCCCAACTCTGCCTGCACGTTCTGAACCTTTTAACCCTTATTTCGACAGAAACAGGGAATAGTCGTGTGTTCACGCCTCCTTACATCATTCATCATATATCATCAGCCTAGATAGTCCACTGCTGGACGTAGGCCTCTCATGTTAACTGTGCGTATAGGCGCATTAGGAGGTAAATGACCATAATCGCCACGCTGGGCAAGCGGATTGGCGATCGCAGTAATGTGTCCACTATGATGACGCTGCTGCCCATCATCAATATTTTATCAAATAATGGTCAGTGACACTTCAATCCCTTAGTCGACTCTTACGACACCCGCAGGTGGAGTTGGGGTGGTGACAAATGTATTCTTACTGCCGTACACCACACGGCCTACGCCTCCTTGACGCTCAATTACTTTTAATAATTCTCGTTCGAAATAATTACAAAGTAAACAAAAAAAATCGACTTCAACCGATTTCTCCAAGATTCCAATACCAGACCCCAACTTGGAACCAACTCCCATCTCGGAGTTATACCCGTTCGATTAAAACAAATTGAAAATCGGTATACGATTCTCGGAGATACCGAGTTATCGAGTAACAATAATTTAATGTACGCAGCAGCGAGATATGACGTGTTTGGCAGGGATAGGCTGGAGGAGAAGGAACTCAGGAAGGTCGACCTTAGAGACGTCCTGCGGTTCAAGAAAATTGGAAGGCCAGAGGGAAGTATTGGGGGAACGCTACCGGAACACTAACCTGCAGCTCCAGCTAAGGAAAATGGGGTGAATGAGCATATTGGATGCTCGACAGCCCGCTCGAGTCCGGTCGAGCGTTCCTCCGTAACATAACATAACAATAATGAAAAAATCAGTCGAATTGAGAAGCTTCTCCTTTTTGAAGTCAGTTTTTTTTATTATATTATAAAACGTATAAAATGGTAAAAAAGGTATATAAAATGTACCTTCATACATTAAATCAACCTAAAGTTACCTATATCTAAGATTGGCCCTTGTGGTTCCGAGGATGCTGGCTGCATTTCCGCGCTGAACTGATGCATTGTGCGAGGAAGTCGCCAGTTCTTCGGTCTTTAGATAGGTAAGTACTTACGTATTATTAGCTATATAAATGGATTGTCTATTCTTGAATTCATAAATAATTTTGCAACTGAAGTGATTACTTTCTTACATTGCAAATACGATATCAGTACCTTGTACGTAGGTACATACGTACAATCAGAACAAAAACATATTTATTTACCAACTTCCTGGGGGGTCTAGATAATCTAAAATGATATATTACGCTGTTTATTACTGTTATCTGCAATAAGTTATCTTATCTAATGCTAATAATTTAGATAATTATATCTTATTTTTGCTTGTATATCGTTAGCTGTCAAAATAGACGTCACACGACGAAAGCACTTACCATTGTTTTAAAAATTGTACATAGTCATGCCGTGTGGTGACGGCAGTAAGAATACATTTGTCACCACCCCAACTCTTTCTGCGGGTGTCGTAAGAGTCGACTAAGGGATTAAAGTGTCACTGACCATTCTACAAGATTGATGATGGGCAGCAGCGTCATCATAGTGGAGACATTACTGCGATCGCCAATCGGCTTGCCCAGCGTGGCGATTATGGGCCCTTCTAATGCGTATATACGCATAGTTAATATGAGAGGCCTACGTCCAGCAGTGAACTAACATAGGCTGATGATGATGACATAGTCAAGGCCTTAAATTAAAATAAATACCTATCACGGTCGCGTCTATAGTGTTACGAATCACTTACGAGAAATAGTCATATACCAACTATGTGGAGTATGTGGTATATCTGTCCAATAACCTTTCGGCGGTAGTAAAAGTGGGCAAATTCAAAAGAAGATCGTTAATAAATAATTTGAATTTGTCGCCCTTTTTCAGTGCCAAAAGTTGTTACACAATTTAACTTCGTGACTTAAAAATTATGACGTTTAATTTTGTTTTCATTAAATGAAATATGAAAAATTAAATATTATTTATTTAGGACGCTAAACTAGAACAAAAGGTATGATTAATATAACAAACAAACAAACAAAGAAAAAGGCCGCCACGCAGCATGTGTCAGAGTACCTTTCGGATACCCAGACGCTGATCTTCCGTGGAAACTCTTTCGAGGGCCACCGCACTTCACATATAGAAACATACAGCTGCTTAGACTGGTCGACAGCTCTGAAGGAGTATTTATAATGACCGTAGGTGTCGACCAGGGTAGTCTGCCATGCTGCTTCCGTAAACGTCCCTTCAATTAGATACAATAACATATTAAGTACCTACTTATATTACAATACCAGAAAATTAGACCAAGCAGAAGAAGAGGACCACCATTGAGGTTGCACCTACGAACAAATAAAACATGGAAGCCGCACGCCATAATAAATTACCTTTCAAAAACGGTTCTGAATTTTATTTGACAACTGTCACCCCCTCTTCAATGCATCACGGTAATGAATGTCAATATCAACCTATAAAAATTTAAACCGCCATTTATTAATAGTTGTGATCGATCCATCAAAGTTTTGATTGGCTGTGTTCTTTAAACATTTGTCAAAGATGTTGCGCCAAAATATGCGCGGTGTTAAGAAAAGCGCTGCGTCCTGCCCACCTTAACACAATTGAACAATTGCTTTTGGGGACATTTTTGAGCTGGCGTTAGACGTCCATGTTATATATGGTCGCAGGGTTGCACTATAAACTGAGGTTATACTATTAACATTTTAGTGATATCGTGATATGTAGTTATGTTATAATCATTATTTCTCGCACTTAAGGGCCTTTAATTATGTACTACATTTTTTTTGCAACCACACCTAAATATCTACTTGTTTTACAAGGGTAAAGTTAGGGTGTAGTATAGAAATCTTTTTCTACAGCCCTTATCCAAGTATCTTTTTTTTATAAAGTAGGTAAACTGAGATCGATACCCTCTTCTCATTAAAAATTAACGTAATCCCCACATGATTGAATGTAAACAAGTTTAAAGCGATATAAAAATTCACTCACGCCTTAAACGTACATTTACCCTACATTACTCGAATACTAATAGACCTGCTATTCAAACCAAATGCACAAAATGTATGAAAATATACGTAAACTGACGGCTTTTACGTCCTTTAGATATTAGAATCAATAAATAGTATACTACTTTTGCGTGGCGGACGGTTAATACCGGAAGGACTTAAGTTCATTCGTTCCGTGAAAATTGAATGTTTACATTTTTACCTATATCTCCTAAACTAAATAACCGATTTTAATTATTTTTACATGAATCAAAAGGCTATTAATTGAGGATTATTGTGATACATAATTTTATGTACTTAATAAAAGGCTTGTTGAGAAAAATTAAAATTTCTTAGAGCATTGCGGAAGAATGTTAGATTTTTAAAGAAGGATAAGCCGTTTTGTGGCGAAAAGGATGTCGTGATCTCGTTTAAAAATGGTATACCACTTTTCAAGTAATTTCCACGTACTTATGAAAGGTATTAAGTCATAGAAATGTGCGATTATTTTGGACTTTTTGGAGGCAATATTAAATTTTCGAAAGCGGGATACCGCTTTCGTTGCGAAAGGCATTTATGTTTTACGTTTCTTGGTGAAATGGTTTTTGCAATCGCTGAGTGTTTAGAAATGTTTGCAATAATTGGTAGGTATGGATTTTGTAATTTACTAGAACATAATTATAAGGGGTGTACCGATAAAAACTGTAGGAACATTTCAAATAATAAAAACGGATCTATAGGGTTTATGTGCTTATGTGTCACTACTGCATTTCCGGCACTCACAGTACAGTTCCTCGAAGTTTTCTAATTGATGGAACGGTCATCAGTATACATGCCATCCATTCTTCCCGTGTTCCTTAAGATATCCTTGACTTATGAATGATAATCCTTACTAGTTTTGGCGCTGATTACGCTTCATATAACTATGCCAAAGAGACTAAGATTTGTATATGATCAAATAATTGATTAAAGACCCATAGAAAATTCACTTAATATGTGACATAATTCCCTTCACAGAGTATTATTGCGCCCAAGGCAGAAATATAATACTTTTGCAGAACATAAAATCCTGCAGTAGGAAATAAAAAAAGAGCTTGGAAAAATAGATTTGGAAGGGGTTCGGGAGAACTTGTATTGTGAATACTGAAACGGCAGTAGCAACAAAAAATGACTAAAGTTAGCTAATTTAATACCTAGTTAATTACAAAAGCCAGAAATTATAGCTTTTTAACTAGATTGACAAGATTTTTTCATTTTTTGCTAGTTTTCTATCGGTACACCCCTTATAAGTTACTAGCAGTTACCCGCGGCTTCGCCCGCGTACTAACATCTATTCACGGCGTGTTAATGTTTTCCCGCGATTATCGCGCGTTTGCTTTAACCGATTTAAGTGTGGCGGATGGTGCTTTTACCCGTGATTCGGCTGCGTTCTATAAATTTTTATCACGGTCGTATTAAACTTAATGCCTAAATTCAAGATGGCGAACTTTTCTTGCAATTTTGACTTAAAATTCCATATGAAGAACTTTATTATCTCCAGGACTAGGGGTTTAGGCTGTGCGTGGATCTTTGTCAGGGAGCTTCTTCTTTTATGTATATAGATAGATAGATTATCAAATTCTATCCCATAACAGGGTAAGCGGTGTTACACGTCCGCCTTGTTAGATTTTAAAATCGTTATTGTTTTCGTGAACAATGACTTGATAAACCGTGGAATCGATATCCATGTTGATTTTTACTGTTTGCCCTTTTTACAACATTCAAGGATTGATTTCTCAAGAACTTAAAACACGTCTTTACTCATTTATGTTTAGGGATACTCCTGTGAAATTTGGGATGAAATAGGTATTTTAATTGATCAAGTTTCGCCATACAAACCCTGGACCCCTATCGCACCCCCTAGGGAGTGGATTTTGACCTAACCATTTTTAGAGCTTCCCTACACCCTCAAAGAAACCTACGCACTATATTTGGAATCTCTAGAACCATAAATGAACATGATATATAAATAAATAATAAAATTATATTGATATTTTTCGAAATTTACCCCATAACACCATAACCGTGTACATAGTATTTCATGTCCGCCGCGTTAAATTTTAAAATCGTTATTGTTTTCGTGATCTACGACTCGATAAACCATAGAAACGATACCCAACTTGATTCTTTCACTTCGTCACCCTTTTTAACTTTTTCAGGGGTTGAGTTTTCAAAAAACCTTAAGCATTCCTTTACTCAATTACTTTAAAGAATACTCTTGTGAAGTTTCGGATCAAATAGTTCAACTAATCTTATTTCGCCATACAAACTTTGGACCCCCATTTCAACCCCTTAGAAGGTGAATTTTGTAAAATCCTTTCTTAATGCTCGTCTACACCATAAAAGGAACCTACGTGCCAAATTTGGAGTCTCTAGGACCAGGGGTTTAGGCTGTGCGTGCATCTTTATCAGGGAGCTTCTTCTTTTATATATATAGATAAAAGATAAATAATAAAATTATATTGATATTTTTCGAATTTTACCCCATCACACCATAACCGTGTACATAGTATTTCACGTCCGCCGCGTTAAATTTAAAAATCGTGATTGTTTTTGTGATCTACGTCCCGATAAACTATAAAAACGATACCCAACTTGATATTTTCACTTCATCACCCTTTTTACCTTTTTCAGGGGTTGAATTTTCAAAAAACCTTAAACATACCTGTACTCAATTACTTTAAAGAATACTCTTGCGAAGTTTGGGATAAAATAGTTCAACTAATCTTATTTCGCCATACAAACTTTGGACCCCCATTTCTACCCCTTAGAAGGTGAATTTTGAAAAATCCTTTCTTAGTGCTCGTCTACACCATAAAAGGAACCTACGTGCCAAATTTGGAGTCTATAGGACCAAGGGTTTAGGCTGTGCGTGCATCTTTATAAGGGAGCTTCTTCTTCTGTATATATAGATAAAAGATAAATAATAAAATTATATTGATATTTTTCGAATTTTACCCCATTACACCATAACCGTGTACATAGTATTTCACGTCCGCCGCGTTAAAATTAAAAATCGTTATTGTATTCGTGATCTACGTCCCGATAAACCATAGAAACGATACCCAACTTGATTTTTTCACTTCGTCACCCTTTTTACTTATTTCCGGGGGTTGAATTTTCAAAAAACCTTTAACATACCTTTACTCAATTACTTTAAAGAATACTTTTGCGAAGTTTCGGATCAAATAGTTCAACTAATCTTATTTCGCCATACAAACTTTGGACCCCCATTTCAACCCCTTAGAAGGTGAATTTTGTAAAATCCTTTCTTAGTGCTCGTCTACACCATAAAAGGAACCTACGTGCCAAATGTGGAGTCTCTAGGACCAGGCGTTTAGGCTGTGCGTGCATCTTTATCAGGGAGCTTCTTCTTTTATATATATAGATTACATTTGATAATAGTGCGTTTATTCGCATAGGTAGTTAATAGGAGAGGCCTGCGTCCAGCAGTGAACTATCATGAGCTGATGATGACGATGATGTAGTATTCAACATTTTATGTAATTATAAATATCGTATTTTT
Organism: Thaumatotibia leucotreta; assembly: GCA_025490895.1. Lineage (NCBI taxonomy): Eukaryota > Metazoa > Arthropoda > Insecta > Lepidoptera > Tortricidae > Thaumatotibia > Thaumatotibia leucotreta. The sequence continues at coordinate 5,955 of JALPQI010003823.1, read as the reverse complement.
GAATTACAACATTAACAAAAAAAATAGGTACCTTAGAACGAAAAATAACGGAATTCGAACCGTGCTTTTGCATAGAGAAAAAACCGGTATCCGATCCCTGCGGTAACGTTAGGTTTTCATCATCATCATCATCAGTCTATGATAATCCACTGCTGGATGTAGGCCTCTCCTATTAACTATGCGTATAAACGCAGGAGGTAAATGTCCACAATCGCCACGCTGGGCAAGCGGATTGGCGACAGTAATGTGTCCATTATGATGACGCTGCTGCCCATCATCAATCTCTTATCAAATAATGGTCAGTGACAATTCAATACCTTAGTTGACTACGACACCCGCAGGAGGAGTTGGGGTGGTGACAAATGTTTTTTTTTTTTTTTTTTTTTTTTTTTTTTTATACCACGTCGGTGGCAAACAAGCATACGGCCCGCCTGATGGAAAGCAGTCACCGTAGCCTATGGGCGCTTGCAACCCCAGGGGTGTCACATGCGCGTTGCCGACCCAATAAGAACTTGTACACTCCTCTTTTGAAGAACCCCATACTGTAGTCCAACGGGAAAACCTCGGCAGGGAGCTCATTCCACAGACGGACCGTCCGCGGGAGGAAGTTCTTACTGCCGTCACCACACGGCCAAACGGCCACATGTTAGGTTTTACTCGATACATAAAGCAGGCCATCGCGCTCGCTCCAATATATCAGAGCGAGCGCGATAGATACTGCATTAGGTACGTATCGAGTAAAACCTAACGTATCTTTTACTTTCCATCTAGTACTACTACTGTTTCCCTTGAATCCCTTAGAATACACACATAAATGGCGGTGGTGGCTCAGTGGTTTAGACGTTTGACTTTCAATCCGGAGGTCGTGGGTTCAAATCCTGGCTCGTACCAATGAGTTTTTCCGAAACTTATGTACGGAATATCAGATGATATTAACCATTTGCTTTCGGTGAAGGAAAACATCGTGAGGAAACCTGCATACATCCGCGAAGAAATTCAAAGGTGTATGTGAAGTTCCCAACCCGCTTAGGGCCTGCGTGGGGACTATAGCCCAATCCCTCTCATATATGGGAGGAGGCCTGTGCCCAGCAGTGGGACATTATATAGGCTAAAATACTATACTATATAATACTATACACACAATAAAGTGCTTGACGACGAGTTATCTTTAAGATATGTAAAGATTAGATATAGTTAATCCTAGTTTTGGCAAACAGTTTTGCAGATCAATCATGATCATTACGATATTACCGGACCGATACTATTTGACCACTTGAATTCTGGACACTTTAAGGGTGGGGTGGGCCACACCAAAAACGTGTGCTGCACGTGTATCTCTGATAGATGGACACAACTTAGACGAACCATTTACCTTAATACCTGCTACTGTACCCTATAATTTTTCCTTTTCTTTATTTTGACATAAAATGTTATTACTATTACAATTATGTTAGCTTATAGATAATTCCACATGTAATGTCTTGGCGTAAGCTGTTTTTTACATGGTTGTTGTTGAATAAAGAATAAATAATCTCTTTCCTTAGGATAAAATACTCCTGTAAGGATTTACGTTCAATTAGGACGTGCCCTAAATAACCTATTTTAGTACAGATGGTGCCTCTTTTACACGCTAGTGCGAGAAGTGGCTCATTTTACGTCAGGTCCAAAACTTCGGATGGTCCATCTGTACTAATAATAAGTCGTACGAGACACGTAGTGCAAAAACGAAATTCGTAACTCATGTATTGTTGATTTTAAACATCGCCACTCGTTTCGAATTTCATAATTTTCGCACTTGTGTCGTAATGTAGGTACTTACATCGAAAGACGACAAAAAGTTGATGTTACCATTTTTATTTTTGGATTTTTTGTACCAAATTGCAGATTTCCAGTGCTAACAGTCACTGAACTATGCTGCGGACAGATAGACGGACAAACAGACATGGCGTAATTAGAAGGGTTCCTTGTTGACTACGGTACCCTACAAAAGCCAATAAATAATAAACGTCGTTGTAAGTACCAACAAATACAGAGAGAGCGTTATTTAAACATAAAAGACAGAACCAGTCTGCCTGCCACCGCGAACTTCGGATATTCTAAATTTCAGGCATCTATCTCCGTTACACCGATTACACGGTCATTGGCCTGACAGAGACAAATTCGAATTGCCCGCCATTTTATGAGTTTCGAAGTTCGCGGCATGGGAGTAATTTCTAAATATGCGCCATCTATACTCAACACGATAAACTACGTAGACAGTGATGCTCCCAAGCGTAGAATCAAAAAGTCGGCTTAGAAGATAGTGTTCGCTGGGGCATACTTAGGTATGTACTACACCCCACGATAGAGGGCAGCACAGATCTAATAGGAATTATGATTACGAAACAATAATTGAACAACGTAAGGGGCAAACGATAAATATTACAGTTACCTGTTACATTTTTTATGAAAATCGTGGACGTATGTGATACGATGCATTTTATTAATAATAGCACTTAATTTTTTTATCCGATTTTTCCAACATTTTAACGAACTGCTACTCAACGGCAGATGGCGTAAATAGTATATTTCTGACCACATTTTTCTATTTGCTTTTTGATATAGTATATTGACGATTATTTAAAGATTTCTGTAACTATACGAGTGTTATAGACATTTCGTCTTCTTAATAGAATAAACGTTTGTATACTGAACTAATGCACGTTATATTTTTGTAATAATTGTTTTAATGATATTTCTTGACTTTATCCATGGTGTTTGTAATATTTACAATCAAAACATAATTATTAGAGTTATTGTTTACAATTATTGTGAATTCTTAGTACAAATAAAGAACAAATTGAAACTTTTTACTAGAATGCACCGGGACAAAGTATACAAAGCAGAAATCTTATTCTTAAGATTAAATAAATCCGGTTAGAGAGACAATATAATTCGTGGAGCGTAAGCGAACAGATGTTACTCATTACAATATCAAAATATTGTTTCCTTCCTCTTCTACACGATGATCCGAAAGGCCTTTTGGTTGTACTTTTGCACTAAATTGTATTCTATCATATGGGAAGAAAGCAAATAATATGGATGATAACTCCAGAATTATAACTAACGTGAGACTCAAACATAATATATTTAAATATTTATCAAACATAGGCCTCCCCCAAAGATTTCCACAATGACCGGTCCTGCGCCACCCATATCCAGCGGACTCCTGCGACCTATGGGGGAGGCCTATGTTCAGCAGTGGACGTCTTTCAGCTGATATGATGATGATGATTTATCAAACGGGTTACTCACGTAATTTAAGGCGATAATTGCTCGACATGTTTCGACCCATTTAGAGGATTCTCATCATGGAGTATCCGCGACCAAAGATCCTCTAAATGGATCGAAACATGTCGAGCAATTATCGACTTAATATTATACGTGAGTAACCCATTTGATAAATATTTAAATGTGATAACTCTAGTTAAAATAAATTATTTCATATTATGCACGACATACTTAATACACGAAAATGTAGATTATAGCAATTTTCGTAGAACTTATATTTAATACATTGGAGAGAAATTAAAATAGTAACTAATTTGATAGTATACAAACGTGGCGTCATTTGTATTTCATAATAACATTTCATATATTGTTTCCGATTTCTAAGAATGAACATTGGCAGGTTTAGCCCACCTAACGAAGACCAAAAGCTGCCTCTCGGAGGAAATAACTCGTGTATAAGCGAATTTTGGCATAGTTGTAGGAAATGGTGTTTTAAACCACATACTAAAAGTACTGGTGGTTAGGGGTGGAGCTAAGGGGGGGAGGGGGGTGTAAAGGTCCTTATTTTTAATTTTTCGTAAATAACTCGTAAACCGTGGCTTATAGCAAAAAATGTTCTAGTACATAAGTAATCTACATAAAATTCTCTACAAAAAAGATATACGCATGTTTCCTCTGGGATCACTGTGTCATGAGATAAGAAAGCAAGAAGATAGACAATAAAGAAATAAACAGGTTTGTTTAAGTAGGTATAGCACATACAGGATGCTCGCGAGCATTCCAAAAGATTTTAATGTTCAATTCCTGACCATTTAGAGTCTTTAATGTTATGTAAAATTTCCTGGATTCGGCTTGGTTTCAGAGATAATCAACCTTTTTTTCGAAATAAGTTTTTCGACGTAATTCGTCATACAACTTCTTTTTGATTGCAATGCTACCACAATGTGTTTTAATATTACCACACCTTTTGCCTGGCAATAAAAAAATGGGAATAGACTTGACGAAATAACCTGTCCCAAAAAAAAATTTTAAATAAATAATTTTAACAGATTGTTGTTATGATAACAAGTACTGGAAATGTAAAAAAGTATTCAAAAAGTGTAAAAAAAAGAGAAAAAAAAATTTTTTTTTTGGTGGTATTTCACATTAGGTCTCATAATATTTTTTGTTTGTTTTGATGTCTAGAATGCATAGGTAAAATCTTTTGACGATGATTATAAGAATATTTTAGATTTAGAAGATAATTAGGAATTTTATTTTTACAAATAAGTATACAGGGCGCGCCCGGGCGCGAGCATTCCAAAAGATTTTAAGTATGCATTCTAGATATCAAAATAAACAAAAATGATTATGACACCTAATGTCAAACACCACCAAAAAAAAATTTTTTTTTTCGCTCTTTTTTACACTAGTTGAATACTTTTTTACATTTCCAGTACTTTTTATCATAACAACAATCTGTTAAAATTATTTATTTAAAATTTTTTTTTGGGACAGGTTATTTCGTCAAGTCTATTCCCATTTTTTGATTGCCAGGCAAAAGGTGTGGTAATATTAAAACACATTGTGGTAGCATTGCAATCAAAAAGAAGTTGTATGACAAATTACGTCGAAAAACTTATTTCGAAAAAAGGTTGATTATCTCTGAAACCAAGCCGAATCCAGGAAATTTTACATAACATTAAAGACTCTAAATATGGTCAGGAATTGAACATTAAAATCTTTTGGAATGCTCGCGAGCATCCTGTATATGCTATACCTACTTAAACAAACGTGTTTATTTCTTTATTGTCTATCTTCTTGCTTTCTTATCTCATGACACAGTGATCCCAGAGGAAACATGCGTATATCTTTTTTGTAGAGAATTTTATGTAGATTACTTATGTACTAGAACATTTTTTGCTATAAGCCACGGTTTACGAGTTATTTACGAAAAATTAAAAATAAGGACCTTTACACCCCCCTCCCCCCCTTAGCTCCACCCCTAACCACCAGTACTTTTAGTATGTGGTTGAAAACACCATTCCCTACAACTATGCCAAAATTTGCTTATACACGAGTTTTTTCCTCTGAGATTCCTTCGTTTGGTGTACTAGTTATAAATTAGCCTTTTATATATGATTTCATTTGTATAGAAAAATTTAATTTATTTTTATCGTTCTTTTACAAACAGCACGTAATTTACCGTTTTTTTTAAAGATAAAATTAACTCTAAACCAATTAGTACGGTCAAATCGTATATTAAACTCGCAAAACATGTAGTAAAGCTGCATTTTTGGTATGTTATTTAGACACCATAGGGCAGTATAAAACCACATTTTGCAAGCAAAAAAAAGTTGTGCTAGCTGCGTAATACGTGAAAAACTGTGAAATTTACTGTCTATTTTTAGTTTCTGATTTTTATAGAAAAAGCCTTACGTTTTTTGACAATATGTATCAGATAACGTTTAAAGATGAATGAATTTGTAACAAGATGAGATAACATGCATTACCGTAGGTCTTATAGTTTCAGAGATTCGAGACTTCAAATAGTACCCTGTTTTGTAAACTAGATAAAATGTTGAGTTTTGCTAACGTTTTTGGTTTAATATCGCCTTACCTAATTATGCTACGAAAAACATGAAATAATTATCTTATAGCGCAATTAAAATTCTTTCATTTAAGGGTAAAATCAGGTCAGTAAAC